>JAQMCW010000036.1:6532368-6542477 GCA_030068335.1 Chrysichthys cranchii | reverse complement strand
CCCCCCCCCCCCCCCCCCCCCCCCCCCCCCCCCCCCCCCCCCCCCCCCCCCCCCCCCCCCCCCCCCCACTGCAATGTTTAAATCCACCTGAACATTTAACATTTAACCAAGTAAATATGTTTGAACTGAAACCCGGTCACTTACATTGCAGCCAAGAATAAATGGAAGAGATCTTATCATTTAACTCCCTTAAACCCATTAAATTCACCCACTACCTACTTTAATAGAAATGACTTCCCACCTGCACATTCATCCAGTTATCTAATCAGCCAATCATGTAGCAGCTGCACAATGCATGACATCATGCAGATACAGGTTAAGGGCTTCAGCTAATGTTCTTGTGAAACATCAAAATAAGGAAAAATGTGATCTCAGTGTCTTTAACCATGGATGGTTGTTGGTGCTCAATGGGCTGGTTGGAATATTTTAGACACTGGTGATCTCCTGGAATTTTTGCACACAACATTCTCAGTTCACACAGAATGTTGCGAAAAACAAAAAGCTGTGTCTGGATATGCCTAGTTGGTAAGAAAGAGGTCAGAGGAAAATTTGGAAAATTTGCTCAGACATTCTGGTGCTAATTTGTTAGTTATCATCTTTTGCTTTGAGAAGTTAGTGTTCCTCAAGTTGTTCAATAGATTTTTTCCCCCTTTTAATCGGATCAGGTGTTATTTCTCTCATATATTTATACAGTTTATGTCCTAAAATCTGATTCTAAAATGTTTGATTTTTTTTTAACGATGTAGTATTGTGCAGAACAGATTCTACAGGATGACTGCATTTTAAATCAGCTCTTCATTTTTAAATGTGTTGGAGTTTGCTGTAATGTCTCTATGTATTATGCCTTCTGTTGTTTCCAGGGCAAATACAGTACACCAGACTAACAAATAAAACTTTCTGAGTGACCACTGCATTGAAAAGCAAGCTGTGTTTGGTTATGTAGCCTCAACAATGTGGGTACTGTCTGTCTGAATGCTGAGTGTTCTCCTGCATTCTGCCTTTTTTCTGTACAAGCACTCAGTGCAATGGAACGCACAGACCCACTCATAAATATAGCACAGGTTTGCAGTAATGGTGGCACTTCGGCTTCTTCAGCATGTGTGTGAGGAAAAGAATGCAAGCAATAGAGTATGGTAAGGGATGACTCCTAGCTGAAACCTGCAATCTGTGTGCAGGGAGAGTAAACATGATGGTGGGAAAAGAGCACAGGGGGCTGAGCAGGTCTATTTAGTGTGTGCTGTTAAAGGAAATAAAGGTTTCCAGCTGACCCACATTACTTTTTCTGCCATCTTCATATCACCACAAAGTCACTTTACCATGCAAAGTAGTATTCCAAAGTCAGGGATATGGATAAGCAAAACTGCATAATGCAATTTTTCATGAAATCTGAGATTAAGAAAGTCTAGGAGGTGCGTCTGCATGACTCCATGACTTCATGAGGAAAAATCAGAGAGCAGTGAGAACAGGAAGTGTTTTTTTTTGCAGCTCTGCCTACACCAGAGCAGAGACTAAACCCGGCCTTGTTAAGCAGGCGCCTGCATCTGCTGAATCTTAATACCTGCAGCCAAGGCCAGGCAGCCGCTCGGATCAAACGCAGAGCTAGTCCATCTCAATGACTCCCTTTCTCTACTTTCATCTTATACACTTACTCCCATTGACTCTCACATGCTCCATTTAGCTCTGCTCAGGAAGTCTGGGTCTGTTTAGCTATTTTTTTTTTTTTTTTCGGGCAGTGGGGAGTTTTTGAAATGTAAACCTTGGCTGTAGCTCTCTGGGCATCATTTGTCACCAATGGCAGCTTTTGCATGAAACTAATTCTTCTTCAGTGTTTGTACATTTTGAAAAGTTTTAAGGAAAGTTAGCTCTTGCAGATCTCTCGGCTTTGAGCTGTGCTCTTGTATATGGTGTCAGCAGGACTGGGTTTCTGTTTAAGAGACGTGACTGTACACCCGCGCTCTTTAAGTTTTACATAGAGCAGCTGGGCATCGGTCCACAGTAAGCCATCTGACCATAGTGGATATGAAGGTCAGTGCATCCCCCCCGGCTGAGGCCGCACTGCCTGGCACGACTTTTGAATTTAGCTCACTGAGGAGCAAAGGGCCTTTCAGTTTATTTTGTAAATGCATCTCGCTGTGCTCAAACTGAATGCTTCTCAGCTCTGAAAGCTTTTGAAATGTCACTCTCCTGCTCAAGCAGCACACAGCGCTGAGTTTGTACCACAATACTGATGTACACAGATGAAGTAAAAACACTTTAAAATGTCAACCTTTTTGTAATGGTTTATTTACCTAATTGGTACTTGTAATGCTATTTGAATGGCTAATTATCGTGTGCTGTTACTGATCTATTCATACTACACTCATGGTAAAGTCATGCGCTGAGAGGTGCCCCAAATAGTATTATTTGCTCTTAGACTTAAATGGTTCTTTTGTTCAGCAGTTAGCGTCATTAAGTTTCTTTGTTGTAGGTACAACATTGGATGTCATACGTGGCCTCGTTTATCTTCTTCTAGATGGCAGTTAGGAGATTATTCAGATCCCAGAGTAGAGATCAAGTATTGTTTGGCAATGGAGGTCTCAGATCTTCTGAGGTGACTTGGTGGTTATGGCCACAAATTAATAAACCGAGACCACGTTAATTAATATATTAATATCGGTCACAAATTAGGCTATGTTTCACAAGTTCTGTTCAATGGCAATGAGATATGTACATTTAAAATTTTTTAAAGAAATCTATTAGACCAATTCGGCCCATAGAACCTAAGGTTGGAGATGACTAATGTTTCACTTTACTCTTTACTTCAGCTAGAGGCTTACTTGCTCTTTAATGCACAAAGTTATAATGGAGTTAAACTTGTCATTTTAACTGATTTCTCAAAGTGAATAGATTTTTTTTTTTGCCCATTCCCACCAAATAATTAATTGGAGGCCTTGTGTTAAGTGTGACATTTCGACAACATTTTATGTCATGGGCTCAATTTGTGGCCACAGCTTTGGCTAGCGCAACATCATAATTCCATGAGATACCTCAAAATGATGAACTCTTACCCTCATTATATTAATTAATTGTCTTGTTATCAAAGAATAACCACCATTTCACTTCAGGGATTTTGTACTGTACATGATAGATGCAATAAAAGATTTATTTGTTCAACAGTTACTGTCACGCTTTCTTCACTGTAGATATAGATAATAAATTAGTAGACAGATAGCAATGGAGTGTTTTTTCACCTTCAGACTGTCACTCTTACTATGTCTCAGTTTTTTTACATAAGCAGTATCATTGACTCAGAGTAACCTCAGAGCTCCAGCATGCAACAGTTTTACCACTGGGTGGTTTAAGAGGTAAAAATGCAAATTCCGTGCTGCCTATCTGAGTGCGTGTGGCACACATTGTGTCTAGGCTCTCATTTTCTCTTCCTGCGTTGTGCGGTGGCTCCCCAGGGTGTCCCTCATTAATTTGCCCTTTTTTTATCTGCATAAATAGCAGAGTGAGATGAAGCAGAGCGTCACCTAATGAGTCAGCCAGAGGTGGGAGACGAGGGCAGGAAGGCGAGCCATGTAGAAAAATTACACATTTACAGCCTCAGCCATTACTGCTTTCTGAAACAGAAAGCTTTGGAGAAGAAAAAGACAAAATTCATGTCAGAATTCATTCCCTATTTACTATGTAGTGCGCTATTTGGATGCTTATAATTTTATAAAAGTTACATCAGTATTTATGCTGGAAAATTTCTCTACTCAGAGATGGGTTATGCACTTATAAAATACATTGATGTAGAGCATGAATAAGAAGATGACAAGCACTGAAATGGACATCTAATTCTGATGATCACATTAATTACAGCAAATTTGGCTAAAATGAACAATATGGCATCCACGCTATTTGTTGGGAAGGTGCCTTGATATGTTTTTGGAGCAGGATCGTCTCTCTTGCTGCTGCCCAATATATTGTTTTGTGTAGATCTTTCTCTGTATAAACTAGTAACAGAAGGAGTGATTTCAGATACAGCAAAGGATTTTTAAACTGACAATATTGAAATGTCTAAAATTTTCTGAATTGAATTTGGCTATTGTTTAAAGTATGTTAAATCTACTCATTTACATAGATATGACTTTTCCACCACTATTCAAGTCAATTCAATTCCATATATTTGTATAGTGCTTTTAGCAATGGATATTGTCACAAAGCAGCTTTACAGAAACATAATACCAGACAGAAATTTTAAGTTTATAAATTTATCCCTAATGAGCAAGCCAGTGGTGATGATGGCAAGGAAAAACTCCCTGAGATGATCTGACGAAGAATCCTTGAGAGGAACCAGACTCAAAAGGGAACCCATCTTCCTTTGGTGACACTGGATAGCATAACTGTATAATAATTTCCCTTCTATAAATGTATACCATATGAACAGAGTTATTTCTAAATTCATTATACAGGTAGTCCTCAAGTTACGATGGAGATGCGTTCCGCCACACCCATCACAAGTTGAAAATATTGTATGTCGAACCACTTTGTTGAACCACTTAGCCTAGCTTAGCCTAGCCTACCCAGGAGTCTTTTCCTGTAGAAGACATGCTTTTGAATTAAAATTAGCTCTTGAAGCACACTAAAAAACACGCAGTGATGCATTGTACAGTACACCGATACACAAGGTAACTTCGTGAGTTGCGGGAGAGAGAGTGAGGAGTGTGTGCGGAGTGCAAGTAGGGACTCTGGCAATATTAACTATGACAGCATAACTAAAATGGAGAGAGAAGGTAACGTAGACATGAGGGGATCCTGAGACATAAAGCCACTCTACAGTCAACAAACATGTTTGTCCATGTTAGAATGGGGGTGCTTACAGCATCCAAACATCCCAGTTCACCAAAGCACTCTATGCCCATGAACCCTCCAGATGAAACAATTATGGTTAATTTCAGCCTAGACTTAAACACTGAAACTGTGTCTGAGTCCCAAACACTAATAAGTGTGGGGCTTTGTAAGACATCAACAAATAGCCTACACCTTTTGATTTAAGCAGGCAAGGTAGATCATAAAAGACCATAAATTTGCTTAGGTACCATGGTGCAAGACCATTCAGTGTTTTATAGGTCAGGACTAGAATTTTATAATCAATTCGAAATTTGATTGGGAGTCAGAGCTGTATGGATAAGATGGGGCGATGTGATCATATCTTCTGGTTCTACTAAGGACTTTCACTTCTGTATGCTGGACTAACTGGAGCTGGTTTATGGACCTTCTAGAACATCCAGACAGCAAGGTATTACAATAATCTAACCTAGAGATAACAAAAGCATGGATTAGTTTTTCTGCATCATGCATTATATTTCTTATCTTAACATTATATCTCAACAATATTTCTGAAATAAAAGAAGGCTATCCTAGAAATATTATCAACATGAGCTTCAAAGGAAAGACTTGAGTCAATAATCAGGTCTTTTCCTGCTGCACATGATGAAACAGAGAGGCCATCCAGAGTTACTGTGTAATCAGAAAGCTTACTTCTATCCTCATGTGGTCCTAGTAGAAGTACAGTACTTCTGTCTTGTCAGAATTAAGGAGAAGGAAGTTAATAAGGTGTTCACTACCACTCTGAGCTTTGACCGTACCGCAGAACTGTTTGATTTTCTAATTAAGACTGATGATGTAGTACTGTTATGAACTGGCTGTAATGAACTGACTGCTACCTAATACAGTGTAGGAATCATGAAGGAACACAAAGCTAAACGCTATGAGCTGATGTTACTCATACATGAATTGATTAATATTAATAGAGCATGATGTTTTAACTAAATGAGTGGCCACTGACACTTAACCTTCATCAGTTTTCATATTCTTTCATAAAATTCTTTTTATAAACAGTTTTATATGAAAATATGGCAAAGATACTTTCATCAGTTAAAACATTTACTTTTTCTTTCACTTGAGAAAATGTTTAGCTGGATACTTTCATTTTTAACCGAGTACACTTTTGACACATCTATTTCTCGAAATCTATTTCTAGCAGCTATTATATATACAAATTTTAAAAGGAAATGAATTGAATTAGACCATGGTGGCCGGCAGAACCTGAGACTGGAGATGACTGATAATATTGCTTTTTACTTTAATTCAATTCAATTAAATTTTATTTGTATAGCTATTTTAACAATGGCATTGTCTCAAAGCAGTTTCACAGTATATGAGGTCCAAATAAAAGCTCGTTAATCTATAAACATATCTATAAGTATGTATGTATGTAATATATATACACATATATGTATCCTCATATATCCCTTTTTATATTTAATATATATTTAATCCTGGAATAATGCACAAAGATATATTCAACTTAAACTTATATCAGCTCAAAGTGAATAGATTTTCTTTTTTCCCCGTTCCCACCAACTAATTCACTGGAGTCTCCTTGTTTAAAGTATGACATTCCCACAACATTTTATGTCATGGGTTCAAGTTACACAATTTGTGGCCAGGGCTTTGGTATCTCACAACCACAACATAATAATTCCACGAGATACTGTAAAATATTAACTCTTAGCCTCAATACATTAATTCATGGTCATGCCTGATAAAAAAAACAAAAAAAAAACAGTAATAATAATAGCCACCACTTCACTTCAGAGGTTTTGTACTATACATGATAGATACAGTAAAAGATTTATTTATTTGTTCTGCAGTCACTGTTATGCTTTCTTGGCTGTAGATCCTAGATGCTAAATTAGTAGACAGATAGGACTGGAGAGTCGTTCACCTTCAGGCTGTCACTCTTAGTAAGTCTCATTTTTTTACATAAGCAGTTTCACGGACTCAGAGCAGCCTCACAGCTCCAGCATGCAACATTTTTATCACTGGGTGGTTTAAGAGGAAAAAACTCAAATTCTGCACTGCCTACCGAAGTGAAAATCATCAGTTTTATCAGGTTTGATAAAAGTAATAAAAGTTTTCACATGAAAGCATAACATTAGCATAATTTCATCATTTACTTTTTACTTTAAAATGGATACATTTTTGGCTGGATGTTTCCACTATGAGCGTATGAGAGTATAACTGATTATCTATATAATGCAGTTGTTAGCACTGTTGTCTCACAGCAAGATGGTTCTGGGTTCAGACCAGCCCGTCCTACTCTAAATTGTCCATAGGTGTGAATGTGAGTGTAAATTGTTGTTCGCCTCAGTGTTATCCCAGCAATAGATTGGTGACCTGCCTAGGGTGTACTCCACCTCTTGCTCGATGTCAGCTGGGATTGGCTGAAGCTTTCCTGGGACCCTTTCAGATAAGCAGGATAGATAGTGGACAGATCTATATACTGTACTTTCAGTTAAGTATAGTTTCTCAGTAATTGTCCACCTCTGGAATATAAAAATGAAAACATTGAGGAATTGCTATTTTATTTCAAATAAAATAATATATACAGATCCTGATGGCTCTTCCGAGCAGACAAAAGGCAAAGGCGAGGTTAGACAGCTGTACATAAAGAAGGTGAAAATATGAACATGACACAAAGCGTCAGGAAGGTGTGAAATAGACAGAATGAGCGGAAGTAAAGAAAGAGGTGAAAGAAACAAAGACAGGAAGTAACAGTGACTAGTGGGAGGTGGGAGTGAGTGAGGGCTAAGAGAGAGAGAGAGAGAGAGAGAGGAGCACAGCCTGGCTTTCCTGTAAGTGAATAATTCATTCGTGCTGTGCCTGTGAGGCTGAATCTCCAGGCGGCTCTTTGCCTCACTCATCACCCTTCACTCATATCACTCACCTCCAAATAAAGACCATGCATCCACAGCACAGCAGCTGTCAGTTTGTAATCAAAGTGCTATTGTTTGTCATGTAGCTTTTTGTAAGCCTTGAAACAAGAGTGTAGAAATTATTGCCAACACTTCCTGATTGTGAACGATCCTTTGTTTTCTTAAAGGAAATGTCGTGTGCTTGGTAATTCCAGAGAACATGTAAGAGGATGAGACTTCAAGACTCACAATTGCATCACTCTTTTACTGTATTCTTTCTCTTCATGTGTCTCTCTGTCAATCTCTCTCTCTCTCTCTCTCTCTCTCTCTCTCTCTCTCTCTCTCGCTAGCTGAGATGAAGGCTGTCTGGTGTGTGAGTAGCCCTGCATCCCTGGGGTCAGAACTGCAAAGCTTGGGCACTTTGATTAGGAGAGCTAAAGCTCAGCAGGTGAAAGACACTGAACCACACTCACAGCCAACTCTCATCCAGCATCTCATCAAGCTGGCACAGAAGAGTTTATTTAGGGTAAGATAAAATGATTAGAGAAGCAGAGAGGAGGGAGAGGATTAAGGCATTGCAAAGAATGTTAAAAATAGAGTCACACCATGAATTAATACATGACCTTTACTGAGATGGCCATTCTTGCTGTTAGTCAAACAGGGAAAAGGGATTTGTAAAGCATTGCATCCCATCCCCCCAATTCTCAGTCATCCTGTGCTTGGGCATGCTTGTCACAATCTGATGAGGAGACAACACAGAAAAGATGGAAATGCATTCTGGGGAAATGGTGAAAGGCAGAAGGATGTGTAGAAAGCTGCGACCAGTGATCATGACGATTCAGTGACTGATCTCTCTCTCTCTCTCTCTCTCTCTCTCTCTCTCTCTCTCTCTCTCTCTCTCTCTCTCTCTCAGAACAGTGGGAGCATAATAATGGATAATTGAGATTTTCAAAGAACACCATGATGGATCAGCATCATTTTTGGCATCTGTGTTGATGTCCAATCAATCACCCCGTGTCTCCCCATGTCCTCATAGGGTTCCGCAAGATTCTTCGGTTTTCACCTACCTCCCAAAAACATGCACAAGGTGCACAAAAGACAAGGTGGATTGGCTATGATCATTTCCCCTAGGCCAGTTACAGTTACAACCACAGTGAGTGTGTGATTTTGTGTGTGCATGGTGCCATGCAATAGATCAGCATTGCACCGAGGGTATACTGCCGCTTTGCTCCCAGTTTCCGTGATGTGACTATACACCCTATACCAACTACATACACCACGACCCTGACCAGCACAAAGAAATTACTGAAGGTAAATGGGTAATATATAAGAGATGAAAGATATGGACATAATTTATACATTTGTTGGACACTTTTATGTCAAGAAGATACACATTTAGAAAACAAAATCTCCTCCTCTCTAATGGGTTTTGTGTCCTGGTATTCTCAGCCCCTGATCTGTTTGTACTAGCATGAAGATATGTTTATCCATAGAAACGCCAATTTGTGAATCGATCTAGATAAGGCTCTATCCATACACATACACATACATACAGTTTGACATTTAATATGTCAGCTGTTTTAAAAGCATCATAAAATCATCATAAAATCTTTTTGCATGGACTTTGTAAAATTCTTACAGGAACATCTGAGCTGCTAATGGGAATTGTTTTAGCGGCCAGCTAATTTGCTGTGTAGTTACAGCTTGTTTCGTGATAATTATTCCTGCTCAATACAGCTATTTCTCATTAATTGTTCTGTCTGTCAATATTGGTCTATATCATCATATTCAGTTATTGTATCATGTAGTAGTGAAATTGAGCAAATGAGCACTCCATATCCATTCACACATTTCATACAGCAACACAGACTGTAATCACCACCTACACACAGTATACACTTAACTGCCAGTTATTTGAATTTACAATAGCTGTACATTTTATAAAGTGCAATGTTATTGACTGTGGTCCAGCTGCTGCTTTGTACTGAGGTTTATAAAAACTGTTGATTCCACCATTCAGATAATCTCTACTCAGTGGTGGTCCAGTGGCGCTCCCTTTACACTGATGAAAGTGACACGGATAAAAGAGGCATTACCAGTTATGCATGGGCTACCTTCAGTAACTGAACACCTTTACAGTGACCTGCTTATATATAGCTGTATGAAGTGGCTAGTGAGTGAAGGTACAATATGAATGTAGCTAATACTACTACTGGCACCTGACAATATCCTGATTTTTCAAATAATATTTAAAATACTGTGTATTTGCTCAGTGTTTATGCATGCCAATGAATGCCTCAAAATGAGTACCGTAATTTCCGGACTATAAGCCGCTACTTTTTTCCCACGCTTTGAACCCTGCGGTTTATACACCAATGCGGC
>JAQMCW010000036.1:6518482-6532349 GCA_030068335.1 Chrysichthys cranchii | reverse complement strand
ATATATGTAAAAATATTTTTTTCTTTTAAAATTTAGTGGGTGCGGCGTATATTCCGATGCGCTCTGTAGTCCGGAAATTACGGGTAGTTATTTTCCCCAATTTTGGATTAGTTTCATCGTCAAAACACCTTGCAGTAGCTGTATAAGTGAACTTTGTTGGTATAAAATTACTGACTGTAACCCAACTGATGTTAGTCAGTTAGTCAGTTAAAGCATAACAATGCTTGGAACAGCAAAAAAACCCAAAAACAATCCAGTTCACAACATCCTGTGGTCAGAAACTGACACAGATGAAAAGAACCAGATATTATGGATAGGCCAAAATCGGGGACATTTCCGGGGACAGGTGCAGCCGGGGACAGGGCATCAAAAACGGGGATGTCTGGTCCCCCTACAGTAAGCATACTCGCTGTTACAAAACAGCCTGGTCAGTGTCACTGCTGCACTGAGAATGATTCACTTCCCAAATCATTTCAGCATTAGTCATATGATGGTCTGTTTCTACTGAAAAACAGGTTAATTTTTTACCTACTGTGGCTGTACCAGTAAAATGGCACCTCAGTGTATTATGCAAGTTGAACAACAGTTATTGTAAATTATTATAAGTCCAGTAGTGCATATCTGAGTCCCACAGCAGAGCTTTTACTTTAGATACAACTTTACACTGTGTTCATCTGTGTTTTTCCAAAATATTCTTACTTCCTGTCTCACAAGTCACAGGCTAGAGGGCTAAGCTCCTGGCAGTGCTACTTCTGAACCTACATCTCATTATATAAGTCAGTCTTATGTCCTAGAGATAAAAACCTACAAAGTTTTCTCTCAGGCAGATGCTTTAGCTTTCCTCTTACGATGTTGATATTGCAGGACCTCAAATATGACTCCCTTGTACATTGTTTGGTGTTTTTTTTACTTTGGCTATTTAAGTTTACTTGGCTGCACTAATGGATTGTAGCAGATGGAGTCATCAAAATGCTGCTGCCATAGTGGAAGGCCCCATGAAAATGCTCAGGCCCTAGGGGAGAGGGCGGTCCTGTAACTTAAACACCCATAAACATGTGCTCTGTAATACATCCATGCCTTCCTGACTGATGGGTCCCGAACGTCAACAGCTGTCAGACGTCAGCCATTGTTAACCCCCCACCGTACGCCTTTTGCTCTCTCCTGGGGGGTACATAAATTAGCCTGCTTACTGCTGCTGTCTCGAAGGGTGGCTGCTGTATATGTTTCTGAAATGTGCTATATTATTATTGACCTGTCCCCACCTTTTTTTGTGTCAAAAAATAAATAAATAAATTTTATGTGTGTGTGTGTGTGTGTGTGTGTGTGTGTGTGTGTGTGTGTGTGTGTGTGTGTGTGTATATATATAATTTTGTTACAGTTGTAACAATCTATTATTCAAACCTATTACATTCATTATCAAGTTTTTATTTGAATATTTTACTAAATTAATCCAAAAACATAGTTTTCCTATAAATAATGTCTACTGGAATTTAATGCCAATTCTAATAAAATGTGTCCTGTAAGAGGAAACTCCTGGAATAAAAAAAAGCTCTATGGCTCCAATAAATACCCAAAATATTGTACACATTTAAATAATGAGCCTAATGTATGAGATGTTTATGTTCATAAAATAAATCTGAACTATGGGGGTTAGACGATTTTCTTTATCAGTTAACGAGGTTCAGTGCCGTTCAGACAATATGGTGCATGCTATCTAGTCACATATTTTTGAGATGTACAAAAAAACGACTTAATTATGTGCATTGAATCCATGACTGAGAGACGAATGTTTTTATGTGAAATCTGAAATCAGGAGATTGCAAATTTGAGTCTGGATGAAGCCATCTGTTATCAGAGTCTCAAAGAGGATAATTTTTACGCTGGTCTCAGTGTATAAAAGGCTGCTTTCCTCACTTCCCTGTCAATCAAAACGGCTCTAATCAATGTTGGATCTTAGCTCAGGTACATACTGCATATCAGCTGCAGTTTCAAAAACTGGCTGCGCATGCCTCATAGGAATCACATAATAGATCTCGTCCTCCCCGGTGGGTAGCTGTCATGCGGCAGGGGAGAACTAAATATTGGATGGGAATTGCCAATGTGGTGAACTGCAAACTTGGAAGAAAATGGGGGTAATTATCCCTCAGGAATTACAGTGAAAATATGGTACAGTATGAGGTTTGGACCAAATGGTCGATTGCAGATTCAGCCCTCCTCGGTTATTCGACAAGGTAATATTTTCTGAGATTGCTTATTCCAGGGGACATCAACTGGTGGACTGCGGTCTAGATACAGACACAGTAAAGTATTTCAGCATATTGAATGATGTGCTTGAAAAATACCTTAGCAGACTTGATTAGTGTCTGAAAAAAATAGCGGTAGATTTTCTAAGCATTGCAACTACTATATACAGCAAAATGAAGCAAAATGTTGGAAGATGACAGGACTTAGAAATATGCTTTTATTCTCCACTTCAAAACACTTGAAAATGTTCAAAACAAGTGTTATCAAAATTTGTATCACAAAGTGCCAGTGTGTAAGAAAGTATGACTTAAAAGTCTTATTTATAGCCATAAACTTCAGTATTAATAGTTAAGCATTAAAAGCTAACTCTTGTCACCTTTCAATCATGTTAGTTGCTTATCCAGATGTCAGTAAGTACAGAATATTATGTTGCCAGGCTTTGCAACATTTCGTTGAGTAAGTCTCTGTATGTCACAGGAAAGCACAGGTTTTGAATCCATATTGTTTGTCACAACTCTGTAACTTTGTTAACTGAAGGCAAGCAGTTTTATTAGAAACCTGGCAAATGTTAGTTGCACTGACTGTAATAGCCATTTTCATAGTGCTCACAAGCAGTAAGTTATTATCATTATGGCAGAACCTGCATGCTTGCTTTGACTACGGGGAGCCTTATGACCTGTCATTTGAATTTCCATTACAGCTCTATTCTCAGGCACATCAAACTAAATTGAATAAAAGGTGCTCGCAGTAGCAGTAAGTGCTAAACGCAGAGCCTGGGCTGGCTGCTTTAATGGCTCTATCCCTGACGCACAGAGGGGCCATGTGAAGACCATAATGAGACTCAGACACTCAGTTGAAACTGGCCAAAGCTAGACACAGGACTGCAGAGAACAGGGCGATTTCCGGAAGGATTATAGTAGATGAGGCTCAAGATGGTGAGGAGCAAGGGAATTGGATCGAGAAGAGATTTTCAACCACCCCTGAGTTCATCAATTTTAATTTAAACCTCTCTGAATCTTCTCTAAACATGCAGCTGAAATAAACCAGAGCGAGCCATCTAATACTTTTTTTATTTTTTATTTTTTAAACACATAAACCTCTCTGTCTTCTAGGTCTGGTTTACTGATTCCCAGAAGTGTTCCTTGGGAGTGTTGTTGCAAAAATGATGTTAAATTTGTGACCATCTCATGTGGTTATGTTATTTTTTGCTTTATCCTCTGGTGTTTCGGAAAAGCACATACTTATTTTCTCATGCATGAAGGCGATCTCAAAGGCTGAAATATAAGCAGTGTGATTGAAAAGCACTGTTCACAATGTAACCACAGTCTGGCAGGTGGACAGTGTGTGTGCGTGTGTGTTTTTATATATATATACATGCATGCATATATACTGTGTGTGTGTGTATATATATATATATATATATATGTGTGTGTGTGTGTGTGTGTGTGTGTGTGTGTTTATATGTACACATTGCTCAGTGTGATTGAAAGTGTAATTTTTTGTTCTGCAGCAATGCTCTATGTCTAGATGATTTCTGATTCTAATAAGATGGAACATTATTAGAAGATGGAGTAATCCTTACCTAGAGATCTTCTAGTAAGATTGCTGAACTCCGAAGTTTAAAAAGAATTATAGATGTGCTTTATTGATCTAGCTACATAATGCTTGCAGTGCTTGTATCTCTCTCGTTCCTTCCTTCCTTGTTACACAGATGTACAGGATAGTACAAATGGGCTCGAAATGTCTTTATGCAGAAGAATTCTGAATTCTGATGGGTCAGAAAGTGCTGATTAATTTTCTATGACAGGAGTATGGACAGGTGTTGAGCAGTTTATATTAATACACATGATCTAATACACTAGTGTTACTATAGTAACAACTTACCCAAATACTTTTACAACAGATGGCATAAATAGATCATCTATATACTAAAGTTTTCATATTTATTTTCACATTTTGGAAGGATTCTCACGGTTCTTGAGCACTTGAGATAGTCAGAAGTAAAGCTATTAAGGTTTTTAGAAGGTTTCGAAGTAACTTTAAGGTTTCTGAGACAGGAATGTTTTCAGAACAGAGGGCTTTGTGGTTTTTTTCAACATGAAAAGCTGGCCTTTTTTGTCTTGTTCACTTCAAAAGAGAAAGATAAAAGGAAAGGCTGGGAAGGGAATGAATGTTTATAGCTGCTATAATGTAAGTGATAGTGGGAACTTGTTGGATTTGTGGACATTAAAGTGTAACTTCTCCCCCAGCCCTGAGCCTAACTCTGCCCCCGGCATAATTTTGAAAAATGTTAAAAAGAAGACAAGGGGCTTAGAAGGTGTGTGTGTGGGGGGGGGTATTTGAAAATGAGTGAGGTTTCACAGATTCCCCCTCAAGGGTGGGACCTGGGGAAGGTGGGGGTGTTAATGCTTTGCATCAGCATGGGCTTTGCAAGGTTCAGGATGATTTTAACCAGTAGATCATTTGGGCCGTTTTCAACCATTTGTTATGAAAATGGCAATTTTGTCAATATTAAGACTATCATTGGTGGGTTTCCTCTTTAACATAACAGATAAAAAGTCCAACATGCTGATGCTTAATTGATAAACAATTGGAGCAGGGGGTAGCTCAGGGGGTTAAGACATTCGCCTACTGATCGGAAAGTTAGGAATTCAAATCCAAGCACCACCAAGCTGCCACTGCTTGCCCCTTGAGCAAGGCCTTTAACCCGCAACTGCTCAGTTGTATGAATGGGGTAAATGTAAGTCGCTCTGGATAAGAGCATCTGCCAAATGACTGTAATGTAAATGTTGGCATATTGCTGTTGTGTAAGAGGAATAAAACACCTTGGAATGTGCTGTTATTGGAAAATAATCAGTTTCAGGGAATCATATCATTATCCTCGTCAATATTTTCCTATAAGAGCACACCCGATCATGTTTCATTCCTTACTTCACATCTGTTCTGTCTCTGCTCTGTGCTGTCCCTTTATAGAGGTTTTCCATTTCTGTATGTGGTTTATGTTCAGATCTCAGGTTGAATCCTCTCTGTCACATTCTTTAGCTGTTCCTTCTGTCTACACCTCTCAAAAAACAGTTTGCACTTCCTGTTATTCTCATCTTGAAAAGAGTTAGCATGAGTGCTGTTGTGACTGCAATTCAAACGAAACTGAACAGTGTTTTTCTTGCCATGGATTTTAATTCATTTTTTAATTGTTTCTTTTTGCATCGTTGTTTTTGCCGTGTCTGGCTTGAGCATCAGCCAGTGTTGTATCATCCAGCTAGCTGTCAATCTTTCAACCGGGGCTGTCTGTCATTGATAAGGATACAGTCAAAGAAGGTTGAAATAGTCATTCCAATTAATCGTAGTAATTAGCAATTTGGCCATGGAAACACAATCACCGAGGAGACTAATGAGAGCCAAGGGCATGGGTTCAAGTGTTAAGTTGTCTGACCTGCACGTGACTACTTTACAGTATTTCTCATGATTCTCATTTGATTGCCTTGTTCTGAAGTGAAACATCATGATAAATTTGACATATTTTTATCTAAGTGCATTCCAGTACTGGTACTTGTCCCTCCCTACACTTATTGAAAAGGACCTGCTGGTTGCGTGTCCAGGTAATCAGAGATGACATGCATGTCTCTCATGGCCGTGCTGGCTTTCTCTAGAATAGAAAACCTCACTGCTTTCTGTGCTGTTAGAAAAGAATGCACATTGACACTGACTGCATTTGTGCATTAACAGCACCCTTGAGGTTTGTCTTGTTTGTGCACATATGCCTCCATCACTATCAATAACCATAAATAACAGTTTCTATGGAAACCCTATGGCATGTAGGTGATCAGAAAGGGCACCTGCTGGCAGCCTGGCATTCGCGGCACTGTTTTCAATAACACGTAAGGGTCTGTACTTAAATGTGGAAATTCAGTGTATAAATATGCAGGCAATGCTAATGATGGGAATATTAAATGAGGGTTTGATGTCAAATGCACTATGGTCAGTCAGTCTGAAAAGAAAACCAAGGTTGCTCACTCCCACACAGACACAGTATGATGAGGTTACACCTCTAAAAAAAAATAAAAAATGAAAAAAAAAATCAAGGAGTAATTGGATGTTTGTCTGTTGTCCCTGATGGGCCATGATGTGAATGAATGGCTAGGCATAAATAAGAAAGGCAGGCAGATGTGAGAAGGCAGGCTGCAGATAAGGGCCTCTGCTCTAAGCCCAGCTTATACCTCACACACAGGCAGAATGAATTTCATTTGCTGAAAGGAGCCTGACATTATTAATATCAAGGGGCTCAGAAATATGCAAAGAAAATGAGCTATTTTTGCAGGGTGCCTCTTTGAACATAGCAAAGTCTTTCCCTTTTTTTCCCCCTCAAGCAATATGTTTGAAGGCAATATGCATAAGCTATTTTAGCTCGCCACATTTTTGTTAAGGTTTTTGTGCCACAATGTAAAGCCTTTTGTCCCAGTGATTGTATGTTAGAGCTTTAAAAGCGGCCACACAGAAGAACTGTGTAAATGTGTTCCTTTTTTTACTTTAGGAAATTGCATTACTGTATCATTTAAGGATCCTGAAAAGCGCAGGTTGTAGCTATGCTTCCTCTTACACCAAAAATGTCAGGCCTTGTAAACATTTATCGCTTAGAAGAAAGCTTTTTATATCCTAGATCTGACTCCTAGAGTGCTTTTTTTTGTTGTGTAAAGAGAGGAATCAGGGAAATCCTGAGCTGCAGGACTACAGCAATATAGTATCGTTTTATCTATCTATCTATCGATCTATCGATCGTAATAGGACATGCACATATGCCTGTAAAGGGCTGATAAAAAAAAACAGCTATGAATAGTCAAACTTGTATAACTTTGTCAAGCCCAGGTCCTGTAGTGCCTTACGGTTCAGTGATGTGCAGCCTCCAGCCTCACTGGATCCTCCATTAGCAGCTTAGTGCCGGTTCACAAACTTCTGTTATTCTGCTGGAGCTTCACTCCGGGCAGGGATGTAATTCCAAACAGAGCCCAGCTCATTTATTAGACCGGAAATATTTCTGCTGTACCCTGTGCTATGGATGCAGCCAGCTGTCTTTCTGTCTGTTTTATGTTTGGCTTAGTGTCGAGTCTGTCTGGCCTTGACTGCATGCCCAGTGTCACCAGGGGAAAATTAGTGCATATACACTCACCAGCCACTTTATTAGGAACACCCTCACATTTGTTCATTCATGCAATTAGCCAATCAAGTGGCATAAATTCATACAAATACAGGTCAGAAGCTTTGGTTATTGTTCAAATCAAACATTGGAATGAGGAAAAAATGTGATCTCAGTGATTAGAACTGTGGTGTAGTTGTTGGTGCCAGAAAGGGCTGATTAAAGTATTTCAGAAACAGCGAATCTCCTGGGATTTTCATGTACAACAGTCGCTAGAGTTTGCACAGAATGGTGCAAGAAACAAAACAAAATCCAGTGAGCAAAAGTTCTGCAGGAGGAAACGCCTTGTTGATTGGAGAGGTCAAAGGAGAATGGCCAGACTGCTTTGAGGAATAGTAACCATGCTACAACCCTGATGAGCATCTCATAATTCACCACAAACCAAACCTTGTGGTGGATGGGCTACAACAGCAGAAGTCCACATCGGGTTCCACTCCTGTCAGACAAGAAAAAAAACTATGATCATACAATGGCCAAAAAAATGAGTTGATGACTGAAAAATTGTCACCTAGTCCTTCCTTTAACGATCTCAGTCTTGGGAGCACTTTGGCACTGTTAGTAGTGTTGCTGCCTCACAACTCCAGGGTCGTTCTAGTGAGTTCAGTCCTAAGCTCAGGTTACTGTCTTTGTGGAGTTTTGCATGTTCTAACTGTGTCTACGTGGGATTCTTCTAGAAAATGTGCCTTTACTGAATGAGTGTGTGAATATGTTTGTCCATGATGCCATACGATGGACTGGTATCACATCCAGGGTTTATTCCTGGCACCAAAAGTTAATTGTGGGAGGTGCCAATAATTTTGAAACCAGAAAATTTTACTGAATTATCCAACATTGAAAACTTCATATGTGCAGATATGAAACTGTTTGGAATTTCCATGTGTTTAGGTTCAAAATATTACTCACTGCATATGTTATTCGTTTTATACAGGATATTATAGTGCTTTCTGTAATGAAGGGGGTGAATAATTCTGGAGCTGGTAAAATTGAGTATATGATATGATATATGAGATCTAGTTTTCATGATGGTTTTCAGTCGTATGTGTGTGTGTGTGTGTGTGTGTCAGAGAGAGAGAGAGAGAGAGAGAGAGAGACATACATTTGAGGATATGAAGATTGATTTCTGGTGTATCTGTGCACCTTGTCAAATCCATGTAGTAGACCTTATTCACATTGTGCATTCGCCGATCTAATGTGATCGTTCTGTAGGCTTTGCACGTGCAGAATGAGAGTGATGATAATTCGTTTTTATCTAAATTGACCCCTCTCTCACAGGACTCTGAGGCTTCTTTGGTGAATGTAGCAGATGGAAAGATGAATTTTGGATGACACCTTAGGAGACTGTATTAGTGACAGCATTCATATTGGACTATTCTCTCTGTGAGATTGCCCTCAGAGCAACTTTTACTCCATATTCTCCCAGTGTGCCTTTCAGCGGGTGTGTTATTGAAAGACACATCTTTCACAGTGCATGTCTCCTTCCTCCCTGGCTTTCCACCTAACCTTTCGTTAAGGACATGTCACTCTGGTCTGGAATAGTGCAGCTGCCAACAAGAAGTGACAGTCCAGCCAGACGACGAGGGTGTCTGGAGAGAGAGAGAGAGAGAGAGAGAGGTGTGTGTGTGTGTGTGTGTGTGTGGGTTTGTAGCGTGGCAGCCTCCCTCACTCTGCCTGGTCTTTTGCCCCTCCAGCTTCTGATTTCAGTGAGAAAGCAGAGTGATTTCAGGCAGCCGAGCCATTTATAATAGCCACACACTGTCTGGCAGGCGGCGACGGGAGAAGAAGGAGGCTGGAGGGGTTCATAGACAGTCCATGACCTCATACTTGCAAGCTTTGCCCTCACTGAACGTTCTTACTTCTCTATGAAGTGCTCCATATATGTGTAAAGGACATTAAAACAGAATCAAGCTTTTGAGCTGTTTTATTAAATGAGATGTCAAATGCGTATGTAAATATTGGGCCACAGGTGTCAAATAGTTTAGCATTTAATTATTAAAATTTGCTAAAACTATTATTTGGTGAACTGATAGAGTCCGTGTCGGTGAGATATATACATTAAATGACCTTTATTTGAAGGATTTATGTTGCATGGTTTCCCCCTGGTGGATGTCTGTTCCAACTACACTGATAATAACAAAGGGAAAAGCTTCCTATTAGAATGCAAATGCATGCATTTTCTTCCCATGCCATTCCTGATGAATTTTCTCTTTCTGCTGTTTCTTGTAGGGCTCAGTAGATTACACTAATATTCAGGAGCTGAAGTATGTAGACATGGTGATGTGTGAAGCTCTGAGACTGTATCCACCTGCATTTAGGTACAACAAATGCATTTAATTAATAGCACAAGTCTGTTATTCTTTTTTTTTTTTTTATTATTCTACAAAAATATCTACATATACACTAACATTTCTAGATTTCCGTTGACAATATATTCACGGTAATGTTACCTTTGTGTGCTAGTGTCTCTTTTTTATTTGCATTATAGATATATGCGTACTATTGAGCATGAATGTGTGGTGAATGGACAGTTGCTGCCTAAAGGAGCATCAATAGAGATCCCAGCAGGCTTCCTGCATTATGACCCAGAGCACTGGCACGAGCCGGAGAAATTCATACCTGAAAGGTACGAGGTCTCTAATTCTAATTCATTTACTTTAGTCAGTGGCAATATATACACATCCATAGACAAGACATAATACTTGTTTGTCTTCCTGCGTGTATTCTTAAGAAATTGTAATATACAGTATATATATATTATTACAGTTATTC
This sequence comes from Chrysichthys cranchii, assembly GCA_030068335.1. Taxonomy (NCBI): domain Eukaryota; kingdom Metazoa; phylum Chordata; class Actinopteri; order Siluriformes; family Claroteidae; genus Chrysichthys; species Chrysichthys cranchii. The sequence continues at coordinate 6,522,148 of JAQMCW010000036.1, read as the reverse complement.
AGTAATGTAATACAGATTATTACACAGAAGAAAAGTTAAAGATAGATCTCTCATGTGTTCATTTATCTTCAGAAATGGCTTTTTACCTGGTCAGGGATGTGGTGGGACCTGGGCCTAGCCTGGGAACACTGGGTGTGAAGGGGGGTAATATACCCTGAATTGTATGCCGGTTCTTTGCAAGGCACAATACGCACACACCTAATCACACACTCATTCACCCCCGGGGCAATTTAGAGTCAAAATTCCACCTACATACAGTACATGTTTTTGTGAGGTGAGAGGAAACCAAGGACCTCCAAGAAAACCCACACAGGCACATTTGAGGAACTCCAGACAGACAGTAACTTGAGCTCAGGTTCGAATCAGGGACCCTGGTTATGTGAGGCAAGAATAGTCCTGAACTGTGACACAGTGCCCCTAAACTAGATTACATTAGTTGATGGCAGGACTATCACCTCACAGCAAGAAGGTTCTGGATTGACCAGGTGGCTGACTGACTGAATGGATAGTTGATCCATCTTTGATCAAAGGCTTGATCAATCGCTCTCTGAACTTTCCGTTTTCCCCATTATCTTTACTGTCTGTCAGCTCAGAGCCCATACCCCTTTTTAATTCTCATAAGAGCCAGATTTTTTATTCCAGTTTATGACCTTTTTTATGACCAGTTGCCACTCAGTACAGAACACAATTATTTTGCCTGTTAATCTGTCCCTGTCAGTAGCATCTCAAGATGGCTAGAAGGGTCACTGGGCTCCAAACACATCATGCATTTACATAATTCAGAGCACACGTTTTATGGTAAACCTACAGAGACTGAGCAAAATGAGGATGTATTTCTGACCAAAGAGGGGTATTTATTTCAAAACACATAGTCGTTATGGACATAATTACGAATAGTTATTACACCTAATCAGTAATTATATGCAGAATAAAGACTTTTATTCACATGAATTGTACATGAAAATGAAAATCTGGATTGTACTAAATCCAAAGCAGTCCATTATATGACATACTTGCCAATTATTAAAAAAATATATACGTTTATTGGTTATTTGTAATTAGACAGTAAGCAGTACAGATTTTTTTTGTATTTGATGACGTGATTGATGTGAGAGAAACAGGCAAATGTGAAGACATGAGTGTCTTAATTTATGTTGTTGCAGCACTGTGTACAGTGGAACCTTGAATCACAAACTTAATTCGTTCCGAGACTCTGTTCGCAACCTGATTTGTTCGTGACCCGAATCAATTTTTCCCACTGAATTTAATGTAAATACAATGAATGTGTTTCAGCCCTCAAAAACATGTTTTTTTAAAAGTGTATTATGAGTTTATGTGTGCTGATAAAACATAGAATAAAATGCATATAACCTTATTTGTAGAAAAATGAAACTACAATAAATAAACAGATGATTTTACTGCGCATTACATTTTCAGTGGATATGTAGTTGCTGGCGTAGGTGGACGGTGGTGAAGGGATATGGTGGCGGTTCTCACGTTATGCGATTATTTCTTTCTTTATTTCACCTGTTATACTCTTAGGCTTCTTAGTCTCACCATTTGCACTTTCTTGGGACCCATTGTGATGGCTTATAGAGCAAAAATGCAGAGAAACACAGCGAAAAAATGCATTGAACACGTTCACACTACGATTGCTTGACCGGTTTGTGCCACGAAGCATGGGTTGACTTTTTGTACGTCAGTCGAGGATTTGTTTGTTAGTCAGTACAAAATCTGATGGGAATTTAGTTCGTGCGTCGATTTGTTCACCATCCGATGCATTCGCGAGCCAAGGGTCCATTGTACATCATACATGTATCTTGCACCTTGTGTCCACAAAAAACTTTATTTTATTTCACTTATTACACTGTATATAGCTGTGAAGACAATAAAGATCTACTTGGCTTTGACAAGGGCAACATTGTAATGGTCAGATGACTGGAACAGAGCATCTCTGGAAAGGCAAGGCTTGTGAGATGCTCCTGGTCAGCAGTGGTGAGGACCTACCTTAAACCTTAAACCTGTGAGAGGATCTTAAGCACCCAAGGCTCACCAATGCACAAGAGTAACAAAGGCCCCTCTGGTCCAAACTGACAGAAAGGATACTCTGGCAAAGGTCACATAAAAATGTTAATGATGATTATGGGAGCAATGTGTCACACCCTGCTGCGTATGGGACTGTGTAGTGGATCCTACCTTTATCTTGGAGCAGTGGAAGAAGGTCACCTGGTCAGATGAGCCCTGTTTTCTTTACATCAATTCTTTACCGGGTAGGGGGGCCTCTTTAAGCAGGATAATTGCCACTGCCATACTGCACATTGTTTGGGCATGGTTTGAAGAACATGATGAAGATTTCAAAATGTTGCCCTGGCCTCTAGATTCCCTGGATTTTCCATTCAAGTCCATTGTGGGATGTGTGGGAACAAGAAGTCTCATCCACACTGGCTTCACCTCACAACTTAAAGGATCTGCTAACATTTTGGTGCCAGATATCACAGGGCACAACAGTCTGCTTTGTAGAGTCAATGTCTTGGCAAATCAAAGCTGTTTGGCAGCACGTGGAGGTCTAACAGCATATTAGGACGTGTGTATGTGTGCGCGCATGTGTTTGTCTGGATGCGTATGTATGTGTGGATATAATGTATGATTTGAGCTTAAATAAATCTTAGATTAGATTTTTTTTTTAAAGAAGGTACTTGGACTTTTCAGCATGTACTGGGATGAAAACGCACTCAGTCCTCCTCTATCCCATGGTGATCATCAGTAACGTCACCTTCATTAATCACTCACAAATTTCTGTTAGTCAATAATCTGCAAATTTCCTTTTCAGCATAGAAAAGTACTCAGTGAAAATTTGGTGGAAAAAGTTTAGAGATTACTGCTTTGGGTTACTGATCAGATGGTTGTGAGTTTAAATCATAGCGCAGGCAAACTGCTACACTTTCCCACAAGGGACACTTTACTAAATAAGGAGCATGTTATACATACCATGTTCAGTGTAAATTTCTTCTTTGCTTACATTAAATTCCTCATTTAATGAAAAGTAATCTAATTAAAGCGATCATTTCACGGTCAAATCACTGATTGCTTCCAGAGGTGAATATGAACCCCAGCGTTCATCAGCAAGAATTATGAATTAGAAATGACACAAAGAAATCTCAAATGCAAGCAAATGAATGGGGTTTTTTTTTAGCAGCATTTAATTCAACCATACAGCAAATGATACAACACCTATTTTATAAATGTGTACTAAAGAGTTAGATATATTTTACAAGATTAAATGTATACTAAAAATTTAATGTCTAATAAAAGTCTTAATGTATACTAGAGTTAAATATATGACAAACTTAAATGCTTAATAAAAGATTAAGCTTATAATATAAGGTAAATCGATAATACAATGTTAAATGTTTTGTAAAAGATTCAATATTTCATAAAAGATGAAAATATATAATAAAAGTTGAATGCAAAATGAAAGACTTACTGTTAAATTTGACTAAAAAGTTTAATTCATACCAAACGGTTAAAGTTGCACTAAAAGGTTAAATGTACGGAAAAGATTAAACTCATGATAAAATGTTAAATTTATACTAGGGCTGCCACGATTAGTCGATTAGTCACGACTACGTCGACTATCAAAATCGTCGACAACTAATTTGGTAGTCG
>JAQMCW010000036.1:6483550-6493662 GCA_030068335.1 Chrysichthys cranchii | reverse complement strand
ATCAGAAGCTTCTTAAGCTCAGAATGGAATCATCTGGAGTTTTCTTTTTGTTTAAAGACACAATAAACTTAGTGTATACATACGTCTGACTTTGATGAAGGTGGAAAAAAAACAAAAATTCTCCCTCACTCAATTCTGCCATTTAACAAATGCAAAAAATATGTCAATATTTATTGATCTAAAACAGACAAAGTTTACTCTGATTTAATGTTTGACACTAAAGGAAAAAAAAAGTTTGTTTTTTTCTAAAGTGTATATAAATATTTGGTTTCAACTGTATAGTGAGCAGAAAGACACTTGCGAATCAGCCTCATTTTGTGACATTCTGAGTGAAGATGAGTTTCAGATATTACAGATTGTTTTTTGGATGCCAAATATTAATAGAGCAGTACACTTCACTCACATCTATCAAACATACACAAAGTGTGCCTTCTGAGACACAGCAACAGTGCGCTGCTAAGTTTAGTTTGTTGGAGTAAGAAATATACTGTTCATTAATATTGTAAAGTATTCAATTACTAAATCAAATTGATCATTTTTAATCAGAATGTTGTGTAACTACTGACTACTTCTTATTCCAAAATATATTCATGCATAAGCCTATATGACTGTCCCATTATGAAACTTTGAAAATCAAGAGAAGATCATGATGTATTTAAGAATCAGTCATTTGATTCACATAAATGGACCTTGAAGACCTTAATTACCACCATAAATTAATCTGTTCTCTCAGGAAGCCCATTGCATGACTAGCAAAACATTACGACACAGATCCTTTCACTTTAAAACCAGAACATTTTGAGAGGACGTGGGTGTTAGGAGCAGGAGGCAGTCACTGACTGTGTTACAGGGTGTGGTGTGAGGGATGCTGCTGCTCGCTGACCTGTGCGATGCTTTCCGGATCTAGACCCCTAGCCATGTACTGGCCTGAGGAAGTGGACCTGCGGATCGGGGGGCTCTCCATCTTCTTCAGAGACTCGTGACGGCTGATGTTGGTGAGGCTGCTGTGACCTGTGAGGCCGCCGTGGCCTGTACGCCTGCGTCTCTCTGGGCTGTCGGTGACCATCGGGCCTCTGCCACGCACCACCTCACGAGGGCTGTAAAGGCCTAGCACAGGAGAGCCGAGGGCGGTGTTCCCATGAGTACCGTGGTTCCCATGACTCCCGTGGTTTTGAGACGGGTGGACCATGCAGTGGGCTTCACCGGGGCGTGCAGGGGGCTTGCGATTCGGTGGGTCACTCCTCTTCCTGTGACGACTACTGTGGAAAGTAAAAAAAATTGTGACAGAAAAAGCAATAAACAGCCCTTTTCACGTTCCTGTTTTAATGCATAATAGCCTGTTGTTTGTATTTTATGGTTTTCACTCGCTTCTCTACTTGCGTGTGACTTTCAGATGAGCACTTCTGCTCATTATCTTTGTTTGCACTGAGTCTGGCATGTGGTACACAAAGATAAATCATGGTCACAGGGTTCAAGATGTACCAGACAGCACAACAAAGCCCATAAAAGCACACATAATAATGAAAAATGCATGAGTTTGGAGTGCACTTTATTTCCGCATTATAATGCTGTGGTTGAAATGGGTAGCAACTGACTAGTCGCAAACTTTATCACGTGTAAAAACTCTGGTGCCACATTAGTGAGAAAAATGTGAGCTAACTTCAAAAGCAGTCACACAGCATAATTATAAAAATATGACGAGATGTAAATAACAAGCTGTGCACTATCAGACAATATTTATGAACACATAATAAGTTGCATCAGGTCCAAGAAGCCCAAATCCTCTTAGTTTATACCTGGGCAGATGGTATTGTTAAAGTCACCTAATCTGATATGTGTCATTCTGATGGAGTAATTTTAATTTTTAATTTTCTGGAAAACCCAATACCCTGATTTTATTGTGCTGATATATAATGACCTCTCATTGGGCCAGAAGTAAAAACTGTGCGTTTGTTTGCTAGATTACGACTAATATTACCACTCATATTTTTAGACAGAGATTAAGCTAATTAGCCAAACATGTTTCCATAAACGTTTTACCCAGCTTGACCAAGGGTGCCAATAAATCAGCATCTAACTGCCAATTTTTAGTGTTAGGCTGGCGAAAACATGTTAATGCACTTTATGACCAGCAGGGGGCACTCTACACTGCACAAAATCCCCCTTGCTGCCTCACAACAAACTGCCTTAGTGTTTACATTCAACTGAGCATGCAGAAGGAACAAGCTCACGCACGCTAACACGCAGTCTAATGATCTCAAAGGATCAAAGGTTGGCTGATTTCTCAAAGAACTCGCAATAAACAGCACGCTAGGCACGGCCGACATAGCAGACACGACTATCTGAAGTAGAGGGAGCAGTCCAGCTGTTACTGATGTACATTCTAACTGACTTTCCTTGCAAACCTCGCTGCAAGTGCTACATTAAACTAAATGTGCTATGATTTGATCACTATCATTTCATGCTACTTGTGCAGCACGCTCTTGTTTCAGAAGGAAGTACAGCATGTTCTTTACTGTGCTCACGGAAGGACGAGAAAGCCTAAATAAAGACAAGTGCAATGAATGATTTAGAAGTGAGGAGACATTGTTGCAAGGGGCAGAGAGAACAAGGGAAGAAACTTTCTTATGGCGTAAAACACACTGAACACGTGCCAAGGATACAAAAATGGCGAAAGCTGAACTCAGTGGCACCAGGTACTAACCAATCACTATAGAGTTATTGCACTCTGATTGTATGAGATTCAAGAGGATACAGAGTCAAGTGGGATAGGCGAGATGAGAGGAAGTGCATCCTGAGCCATTGCTCAGCTTAGTGTTTGTGTATTGGAAGTTTTTTTTTGCATAAATATTGTATTAGATTAGGGTCTTGTTGAGAGCTCTAAGGGACTTCGTATGTAATATTTGTATAAATATTGCAGAAGGGGATTAGAGTTCTGCAGCTGAAGACTGATATATGGAAAGATGGCTATATTTAATTATTACATTATTGTGAAAAGGGTTTAGTGCCTTACCTGCTGATGTACGTTTCAGGTTTGTCTGCAGGAGAGGTCAGATCTCTGCTGGAACACTTCTCGTCTCCTCCGTGTCCACTGCTCGCCTCGCTGTCTGCCTTCTGACTCAGAGTGTCTGAGAAGGTATCGTCCCTGAGAGACCGCACACAAGAGGACAATTAAAAACTCTGCGTCATCTTTATTTACCAGAAGCCTCCTGTTCTCATACACTGCACTGCTTAACCCTAAAAAATGTTGTACAGTTTAAAGTGTCGATATGAAAAACAGAAAAACAAATTGGGGATCATTACTTCTTGTATCAATTGGCTTGACATTGGCAATATTGCTATCGAACTGTGTAGCTGTCAAATCAGCCAACTGTTTTGAGAAAATTTACAGAACAATTCTGTCATCATCATCATCATCCCTTACTGATGGGCACAAAGGTAAGTAGAACATAAAATGTAAATTCTATGTGACAAGCAGTTTATGAGAGAGTTATTTGAAATGTTTAAATTACACAAACAGCCCACAAGTTTTCTCAACTTATTTAGAATTAGGTCCTAAGCCTCATATGAAAGCATTTTTGAGTAACAAACGTATAAAGTACCCAAGCTACACCCAGAAATGATTCATTAGTATATAATGGCCATGCAATTGTGAAAGATTTAGGATTTTCAGGACACCATAAGGTTAAGAGGTGTCTGCCAAATGCCATAAATGTTGCAAATGTAAACGATAATCTCAGTCATTCTGCAAAACAAATAATCAGACTACTTCACGAAAGTAGGTTTTACATATTAAAAAATGTCACTTGGACCCCAAGTGGAAACTCCCTTGCAAGCATGAGTTATCAGTTGCTCAGCATACTAAATTAACACAAAATATCTTCTAAGATCTTAATGATTTGCTGTATATAGTCCAATCTCCTGAGTACAGTATTATTAGTTACTTAGCACACTAAATCAGCACTAGGCTACATATGAGATTTAAATTGAGGTCATTCCAGGCTCTGAGCTTAAGGAGGAAATCCTGTCTGTGTGGGAGCTGTCCTGTAGACTTCCGTTCCCTCCAACCATCTCTCTACAGGACAGAAAGCCTGACACTGTCTGCCTCGGCACCTTCAACTCCCTCCAGCCCTGCGCTGACCTATAAATTCTCTCACCCCCAGTGTCATTATCAATAGCCATGGCTTTACTCAGGATCAGGCATTACTCAGGCAGGGTCTCTATGAGACCTGCTCTCCTCAATTATACTGCACAGGTTGCCCAGGCAGTATTTGTCAAGACTGTGATATTTGTTAAAGGAATTTGTAAAGAGTTCACAGGAGAGAGGAACGGCAAGGATGAATAAGCAGCCTAACCACTGCCAAGATGAGCAAACCAGGGGAGGACAGTCAGCAGGGGGTTAGCTTTGAGTAATCCCAGGGAATGGTGTTACTGATGGGAAAACGTTGCTTGCCAAGTTTGGATTTCTCCCAGAATGTGGGAAGCTTAGAGTCTTAAGGAAAGGTATAAATGGCTGACAGAGGAAGTGACCACTAGGACAGCTGATCGACCTTGGAAGTCTTGGTCCAATAGCTAATTTACAATATCATACTACACAGTGGATAGAAACTCTAACACCTTTAAAAAAAAAACATTGCAGGTTATCATGATGCGAAAAATATGAAACCAAGGTAAATCCTGTCAGATATTTTTCCATCTTTGACGTGATACAACATCCAACAAAATTCAAACTAAACAAACATTTACAAAAACATGATTGAGTAAGAAGGGCACTTGAAGAGCACACACCTTTGCCAAGGACAATAGTTGTACCTTCTATGATATCCAAATCTGCATATCACTTCATATGTCTGGACATATTTCCAAAGGAGTCATCATATTTCTACATTGGTTATGTTTTGTCAAATATAACATTGGAGAAAAGTGCTCTCTGCCCTCCTTCACATACGTGAACTCAAAGGCACCTGCTGTTGGACAGAGTTGCTCTGATTTGACAGGAGTGAAAGTAATGCCATCCCTGTCACTCAGACAGCATGGCCAATTTCTGACTCCTGATTACACATGAATAAACCATAAAGGGATAGTCTGTTGAAGATCTGGACCAGGCACACAAAGGTAAGAATAAACCCTCAGATAAAAGTCAGTCTCGGATTGGGTAACAGACGAGAGAAGAAGTGATTTATCTGTATGAGCTAACACACAGTAAGTCATACTCACATGTCCTGCACCACGATGTACTGGTGGGGCACCAAGCCGTCGATGCCGTTATGCCTGCCCTCCCACCAGTCTTCTGAAGCACGCTGGTACAGCAGCAGAGACGCACCCTTCTTGAAGGACAGCTCACGTGAAGAGCGGCCCACGTAGTCGAACTTGGCAATGGCTTCAATTGGTTCGCCCTCTGCACAGGCCATACAAAACATTTCATTTCAAACATACAAAAACTGCTTCAGAACGAAAGTTATATATCACTACTTCACATGAACTCTTTATTCAGGTTGAATTTGTGCATCTGCTGATTTCACTGGCAGTGAGAAACCATTCATATAAAAGCCATTTAGGCATGGGACGGAATATAGACCTCACAGGATATATTTAAACAGGTGACGTCACTCAACATAGGCTCTGCGTTGGCAGAACTTGAATAAAATAGTTTGAATGCAGTGAGATTAGAGCTCCTGCTCTGACCCTTTATGTAAGAGCTCAATGGAGCGTGAAGGGCTTCGATGCATGTAAAGTAGCAGCAGTCCTGGCAGCACTGCCTGTTCCCATCCAAAGCTGTTGCTTTAGCAACATGTCCAGGCTGGGACCAGGGCCCGTTTTAGGCTGTGCTCAAACCTAATGCATCACAGCTTTTCCGAGGAACATCTAGTGCGTGAGGGGAATATGATTATTATTGGTGGTGAATAATTATTAACTAATAATCAGCGAAAATGTTGTGTGCAACAACACATGCTACACAGAATTTGTTCAGTGGAATAATACACGTAGGAAGAAAAACAAGCAGGAAATATTCAAAATCAGCCCCAACCATGAAACATTAAAAGCCAGCAGTCTTACTATAGGTGTACAGCGGTGAAGCAGTCAAGCAGCTCAGCCAGCAAGTGAAATGCAGAGCTAAAAATAGCCTCCGCTCCTTTATCTCCCAAACCCCATTAAGTCAGACAGGGGGTCCCTGAGCGCCAGCTCCACTGTTGCTACCTACGTGCAGCACACCTTCACGATGAGATGTGTACTTTGCGAGTACAATCTGAACAAACCACAAAGGCCTTTTCCCACTGCACGTTCAAAAACAAAAACTGTCCCAAACAGCGACCGAGAGAACAAGTCATATTTCTAGCTCATTCTCCACCGGTGCAAGAGCTGACTGTAATGATCACAGTTATGGCAAAAGAGACTGATTATTTTTCATTATTTTGAGACAGTGACAACACTGTCACAATCAGTATGGATGAGAGGTCTACAGGCCATTTGGTTAACATGTATTAAAGTTACAAAAAAAACCAAAACCCAACCAATAAGATGACAAGATAAAAAAAATCATTAGAATAATCGCAATGTAGAAATCTTAATACGGATTGGTCAGAAGTTGATTTGACAGTAGTGCTGTTTAAAAATCATGTGGTTGTATTAATGCTCCTGATATAGTTTCTATAGTACCAACCAAACTTGGACGCGTAGATATAGAATTGCTGATATTGTGAAATTTTATATTAGGAGATGTTTACTGTTTTATTTTTGGAAGGAGACCCCAGTGTCATTGCTTTGTAACAGGCAGAGGTGAAGCTGTAAAGATTTTCAACACAGGAAAAGGCTTCCATGGTGGAGAGCTTTGCAGTTTCTAGGTAACAAGCTGATTTTTTTTTAATCTTTTTAACTTCAAGAGAAAAAAACAAGGAAGCTGGTGCGGTAACGACTGCTGAAGGAATTACAGGAACTGACTGTTTTGTAGGCAATCCACAACATTAAATATAACTATAAATGTGTAATTGGTAAATTAGTAATGAGTAAAAAAATATATAATCTTTGGGACTTGCTCTTATTGGCATCACACTACTCTGTCAGCATCGTGTTGCGTTCCTTACTTACATTTTTGGCAAACATGAATAAACAGATATATAGTCATAAGAACATCATGAATGTACCGTAGTAAAATATAAGAATCAGAAAGTGAAAATGTTTGTCACTTGTGGTGTATTCATAACAAGAAAACCAGTTTTGAGAGATTAAACTTTAATGTTTGTGCTGGTCAATAAAATTAAAAAAAAAAAAAAAAAAAAAAAGGGAAAGGCACAGCTTCACTTTTCTGGTGCCAAAAGTTTTGTAGTGGAAAAGCCATGAATTATACGAGTCATCTCACATAGACAGGGCAAAAAATACCTCATCTTATTCTCCGTGACTGTCAGTATACGCAGTCAATAGGACGTGACGGGCAGGAATTTGCACGGTCTGAATTAATAGGCCTTGTCTGAGGCTGACAGTCGGTTAATAAAGGTGACGGCGGGGAGATCAATATTGTTCATGTGTTGTGCATATGTCCTTTTCTCTGTTACTACTCTCAGTATCTTCAGCTCTTGCTGTCTCAGGCTGATAGACACCATCACTCAGTGAGTGTCTTCAGCTGCCTCAGGCTGAGTTGGATGTAGAAGCGCATATGGTGCCAAAATCAGCTCTGCAGGTTGGGGATAACCTTCAATAACAGTGAGGACACAAAACTAAAAATGTGGCATTTACTAGCATGACACAAACCAATAAAAGCTGGAAGGAAGGGCTAGTTTTGTAACTAACAATGGCCAGTATTAGGTTACATTTTTCACTCTTTCACCTAATGAATTCACCAAATGTAAAGATTAACGATCTGGCTCCTGTAGAAAAAATCAAACTGGTTCAAGCGGCGCTAGAAAATCCACGACTCAGCAGTTTCTGCCAACCTAATACAACACGCTCCACTGCACTCACCACAGACTCCAGTGTCCAGATGGACTAGCGGGTGACCGAGGGGGAACTAATGACCCATGCAGAGTGGTCCAAATAAGACACAGCTCTAACTGTGGCTCCAAACAGCACTTGCATTGTGTCCACTTACTGTAAATCAACACTAAAGACGATTGACCTCTGACCCAGAGACATATTACTAACAGATGGAACATTGATGTACTGACAATCGTGGAAAAGCGGAGAGTAAAGCTGTGTCCATACTGACTGCTGTATTGTGACCGTTACCATTCCTTGAAGTGAACCTAACATTTTGTGACATTTTAACACGTAACCTACAGAAACTATATCAGTTTTTTCTTTAAACTAACACCAAGATCAGTATTTCTGTGTCTGGAACGTGTTATGGATGGAGTATTTTTTATACATGTCATGTTATGTTATGTACGTGTGTTCCTTTGAGGATGGGATGCTCTATTAAATGTATGTAAAAAATCAAATTTGACAACTTGTAGGTTGTATATTACGTCCAAGATAACCATTGTACCAATACCGGTATGTAGATATAAAGACGTTTGGAGGACGTAATACAGGCATAAAAGTTATTAGAAAATATCTATATTATATTTCAGAAATAGAGAGGGGGGAAAAGCATTTAAACTGATATTTTTATTGTTGTTAGGATATTAACAGACCCTGTTTGAATGTTTTTGTTACTTCTGATTAGAGTAATATCAGTGAAACCTAACACACTAAAGCTGTTTAAAAAGATAAACCAAATTTTCCTTCATTTTGCTCTAAACATGCGCAAGCTTTTGTATTATTTTGTACTGTACACAAAAAGTATAGAAAGTATACAACGTGTCCCTGTCTTCTCATTCGGATGCTGATGCTCTCTAACAACTGCATTTTCATTTCATTTCGCCATAAGGACAAACGGCACTGTTTAAAATGTATTGCTTAGGGTCTTACTGGGCACATGATAGCCCAGTGAGGAAGGCTTCCAGGATGGACTGAGTGGTACGTAATTAATGCCAGTAAATCAAACCCAACCTAATTTCTACAAAAGACAGACAACACTGCAGTTCAAACATAATTGAGGTGAGGCTAAGGGAGTTCTGTCAAGGTGAAGCTCACAGTGGAGTTTAACATGCTATGAGTCCGCCTTTGACAGCGAGTTCTGGAGAGATCCCTCTCCACAGCACTTCATGGGAGCGAAAACATTTGGACCAAAACCATGGCGGCGGACAGGAATGAACTGGGACCTGTAAGTGTCCTGTAAGCTTACATCTGTGGGAGCTGATGGAAAACTCAGCTGATGACATACAAAATCAGGAGTCTATGTGGGTTCTAATGGCTAAATGAATTAATACATATGACTCATGGGGTCTGAATAGGCAGCGAAATGAGGACAGGCCAAAATAATCCTCGGCATGGTGAAATGCTGTTTAAAGACTTGATGAGGACTGATGTTTAGAAGTGAAAAGCTTGTATGAACAGAGCTGATAAGGTTTTGGGTGCTGTTACAGTTGCCATGGAAATGAGATCTGACTTTCTGGCAGTGTTTGGAGAAACCCTGATAGGACACATGACAAATGGGAATGGACACAGGCGCCTGAGGTGGGTGACGTTTAACAGAACGAGCATGGACTTCCTGTAATTCCTCATTAATGGGCCTACATGTCTGCTTTTTGCTACAAAATGTGATTGTTGAGGAGATCGTTTAAAGCAAAAATGAAATGAAATTCTGTTATAGAGAACTGACTGTACGAGGGCTCATTTAAGATCTGCCTGGAATGAATACAGCATTAATATGAAACTCACTTTCATATTTTAATGCTAGAAAAATCAACATTGAAACAACCCTACAATCACACTTGATTCCCTCAGGAGCATGAGGCAAGAATAAGCAGAATTTTGTATTATACTGAAAGACAGGAAATATGTCCACTTTCAGCTGAACTGTTTTCAGTTTTTTTGCTCTGACAGCTGCTTCCTCTCCGTTTCTTTTAAGAGCTACACAGATGAGCAGGATAAAGGATTATAAAGTGGAGATTGTGATTCTCAAACCTGTTCCTCCCCACAAAACTTGTCCATATACAGTGTTGTCCGGCTCGGTGAAACTATGGATATTATCGAACCTTTCCAGAAATATTGTTGGAGTTCTTGGCAGTGTCCTT
>JAQMCW010000036.1:6468232-6481907 GCA_030068335.1 Chrysichthys cranchii | reverse complement strand
TTTCAGATCTTTGAGTTCAGCTCATGCAAAATGGGAGCAAAACTGAAAGTGTTGCATTTATATTTTTGTTCAGTATAGATAAAATGACACAAGTTCTCCTCCAAAATAACCCAAATCTTAAAGAGTCCAGAATCGAATACATATGTTTGGGAATATTTCAAAGTTGTTTTATTAGCATCTTTGTCAGTTCTTTGCGAGTGCATTGCAAATGGTTAACTGTGTTTTTTTCTCTGACAGCCAGTCAGAGACGGTGGCAATAATGTGGCACTAATCACTGTGATCATTTAAATCCTTCAACCAGAGATAACTCACAATAGGTGAGACTTTCACATTTAGTTAAATACAGATGAGTGCAAAGATATGCACCAAAAATGAAAATGCACATCTGTTTAACATTACATTTACAAAACGATTAGATCCTAAGATGTATACAGTTAAATGTGTCCTGCAACAAAACAAGATCCTAAAACAAGAGAAGTTTAAGAAGCAGACCTAATGTGAAGTCTAAATCACATTCAGAAGACAGATGTAATAGAAGCTCATATTTTGCCTTTTTTTCCTCTCTTAATAACTTAACCTAGACTGTTTAATCATTTGCAATTAAATTGCATTTTTTGGGGGGGGTTTTTGGTCATTTTGTCCATGGAGTATGCAAACTTTTGCAATAAACTGTAGTGTTCCAGAAACCATTCTAAACTGAATCAGAGATTTCTGATTACATTGATCTAACTAGTAATCTTGCCAATCTACCTTAGGCCAAATCTCCAGAGACTGCTGTGTGCATTAGCTCCTGCTCTACACAGTTCAGCTCCCAAAGTGCCACACATACAATACAGTGGAGGACGTTTTCACACAGAGTACACTTCTCAGAATGCTCAGAGCATGTGTGAGGTGATAATGCACGATGTAGGCCATCATCAGTATGCTGGGGCATTGCTGTCAGGGCGACTGGGATGCTCTCTGAGGTGCAGTGTGTGTTTAAAGTGGAACTAACGGGCGTAACATCTGATACAGAACACTCATTTAACACAGGCACCTACACACCATGTCATCAAAGGGAGAGAGCGATGGGAGAGAGAGCGGGAGAGAGAGAGATTGAGAGACAAAGACCTAAACAACTCAAAGACAGATGCAAAGAGAACAATCTGAACTGCTTCTGACATTCTCTAGAGAGCAGAGTTGGGGTGTTTGACACAAACAGATGACGTGAAGATATACTTCTCTCTCACACACTCTCTCCCACACAGACACACACCTGTGAGATCTCACAAAGGATATTATGCCTTTCCTCTACTCCTTCTTAAGGCATAGAGGAATTACCATCTTTTTGTTTTCAAGTATTTCTTACCTTAATGACTGTAATTTTCCGGAAGACTCTGGTCTCTCACACCTAGCTGAAGCAGCCATGCGAACCGCTCACAACAAAAGCACCCTGTCCCATCAAAAGCTCTTACTACAGACACCTCATCATTTCATCTAATTACCCACACAGACTCTGGAGCACATGACCTGCCTAGCTTCTCCTCTCTCTCTCTCTCTATCTCTCACATAAACTCTTTAACCTAGTTCTTACTACTCGCAATTCTAAAAAAAACAAAAAAACAAAAACACACACTTGTACATCTGTTGAATACATAAAAGTTGAACTCAGCACTGTTTCATACCAAACACACAAATCAAAAACTAATCTAAACCTCCAAGCCATTCTGCTCTCCATCCGTAGCGCTCATCCAGTTTTTACTGGGTCAACCGAACAGATGTATTCAGCCCATGTCTCTCACCAGTAGTCTCCTCCGGCCATGCATTTCTCGTACACAGGACCATCTAGCTCCTTAGTGTCAGGAAAGATGATCTCGTGGTGAATGATGATGGTCTTGACGACCTCATTGACATGGGCTTGGCAAGACACCTGGTCCTGGGTATCAGGGGTGGGCATGAGGGTGGGGCCGAAACATATGGCAAGGTTGTAGGGGTCCATCATGTTCTCATCACTGTACTGGGACAGACTGCAAACACACAGCAGGAAGTAAAGAGAAACACATGAAGCAGTGCTGGAGAGTGTTACATGAGTCATCAGAAGTAGACTGAGTGTGAGTATTACGGCAGGCATTAACTATCTCACATAACTACCTCAACCTCATAATGCTATTTATATTAGACATCCCCTTGTAGGTTCATATATTTGTTATATGTGGCTGTAGGACACATACTCTGTGTGTGTGTGTGTGTGTGTGTGTGTGTGTGTGTGTGTGTGTGTGTGTGTGTATTACATGAGCAGGTTATGCTGGGTGTAAAATCGAGAATGTGTGTATTCAGACTTACTGGTTGAGGAAAGCAAACAGGTAGCGCATGACTATGAGGACAGATCTGGGAACGGTGAGGAGGATCTTGCGTATGTACAGGGCCCGCTCATACAGATTATCTATTCCTGAGAGTCAAGATGGAGAGAAACAGAGAGGGAGGGAGGGAGAGAGAGAGAGAGAGAGAGAGAGAGAGAGAGAGAGAGAGAGAGAGAGAGATCAAACATACATCAAGAAGTGAAGTGTCTGGTTTGACAGACATTCAAATGTACACAGGAATCCTGACTCATAAGAGCTGGCTTTGGATTTTAGTCACTGTGATGCTTAAATCTTAAGGCTTTTGGCATCTCTACAGCTCTTTATATCCCTAATCTGGAGTCGGAGCATGTGGAAGTGTTACCTGACTCATCGGCACTGACATCCACTCTTTTATGATTTTTTCCCCCCAAAAAATGATGGAAAAAATATTCAACACATCAGTTATCTATTTTCAGATATTGGGGAGGAATTATGTTACTTACATACATGGCCCCTTACCAGCATTTAAAATTGTGTTCGTGATTATCGAATTACACAACATGCTAAACTAATTGTTATTGTATATAACTATCTTTCTAGTGCCCTATTTCCATAGTTCCCTATACCCAGCACATTATAACTAATGTTAAAAACCATGGCTTTTGTTTTCCTTTTTAATGTAGCTGCATATGACAAAAGCACACATACAGAGCTAGCCTGAAGTATTTAGGCTGTGACTTCTTGCCATGGTTACACAACAGGAAATCAGGAGCACTGCTTTACAACCTTGGTTACATTTTTAACAGGATCTACTTCAAAGCTATCCAGGTGTTAGGTAGTGATGCAGGAACCACCAGGCTATCGAAAGTGGTATCAATAATAATTATACAAGAGCACTGTTAAATTTTCTAACATGTTTTACCAGAAGGTGCTGAAAAGTTTCTGTAACAGTAGCTTAAGGGCAGTATTTCCAGCAGTAATTCAAATCACAGGTTTTTATGTGATTGCTGTAATATAATTTCTACACTAACCACTTATTCACATGTACTTGATGTTTCTTTATTCGTACGATGAAGCTTTCTGTTACAAGACATTTTGTTAACATTTACGAAAGTTTCCAGTGTCAGAGAAGTACGATTTCCACCACGGGAGAGTCTTCAGGAGGAATCTGAGTTTTCCTGAGGTGTTTACAGACCAAACAGTTCTAGGAACTGGTTGAGAGGAATTACCCACTGGGAATCTCCGGTGAGAACTACATACATTCTGGGGCTTTTCCCCCTCTGTTTGCATTCACACAGCTAGTAGTGACGTAAGCCAGGTGAAGGCTGGTATAGTGATGTCACACTTTATACAGTAGTTTGATGTTTATTTTTATATGAATGCGAGTCTTGTCCACCAGTGTTCTTGTGTTGCTGTGAAAACAGCAAACTAGCATAATTACGATTTAAACTTGTCCATTTTCGACGTGTCAGGTTTTTGGTCACGTTTCTATAGAAATGGATCATTCCACTGCACTGTGACAAAATCCCATTGTATTTCCTCCATAATATATAGGCCCAATAAAGCCTGGACTGCACTGTCGGCCCATCTTCCTCTGTTTACTCTATTTTTTAATGGTAATGTTGAATACTGTTGCTTACATACCGATGTTTGTAGAACGTATTACACTGATTTTTTTTTTTTTAAATGCCAGTTACCAGTGCTGTATTGGCTCATGTTTTCAACCAATCAATGCACACGTATGTCTGGACCAATCACTGTAGGCTTACATCACTCATGGTTCCTCCTGTCCCAGGAGAGTACCTACCCTGAACTAAAAATGTCCCTTGAAACTGCCTTCTAAAAACTATGAACTCCTCAGTTCCTGCGGTGCAGACAAACAAAAAGGGGATACTTCCTCCATCGCTTTTAAGAATTATGAAAACGTTCCTCTGGTGCAAAAGAACCTACGGTTTCACGGTAAGGTGTGCTTTTTTTGTCTTCAAGACAGAGAAATATAGAGGCTAGTGAAGGGAAGACTGTTTATAGGTGTTATAACTTAAGCGATAACAGGAGCTAATCTGTCCATGACATGTTGCTCATTAAAAAATAAAACACATTGTAATCTTTGGTAAGCTGCTGTGATATAAAAGAAATAAAACATTTCAGGACATGCAGTTATAGGAAGATAATGCATTTCAGTGTGGTAATGCATCATACCACCCTGGTATGGATTTTTTTCCTATAACATTAATACTTATACTTTTTTAATCTATAATGTACCTTATCTTTTTAACATACTTAAAGGACCCTGTATGTAAAAAAACAAACAAAAAAAAAAACCAAAAACAAAAAAAAAAAATAAAAATGTCATAATATGAAAGCATGGAACCATTCATTTTCTGCAACACAGCCTAATAAAATTTATAAGAACAAAAATTTTAAATCATTCGGAAATTGCGGTAGGCTGACCGATGCATTTTAAGCAACCTACGGCCATCTGTTATTCTTCTGTAGGGTTCAGGTAATAAAAAAAAAAGCTCAATAAACTCAAGCCGTATTCAGCAGTGTTCAGGGACACTGAAACTCATCATGAATCATGATCTCATTACAGAAGACAGCCAGCCATATAAAAATATTACACTTTCAATGGAACAAATAATATCTGTGAAAAAGGGAGCGAGGAGGACAGAGCCACGCTCAATCACACTCTCGGTCCATTCAATTATTGTGAATGGCACGACGTTCACGAATAATTATTCAGTCATGTCCTTGCGCTAAAACGTGTCAGCCATGGCACATCAGCAGCTCTGCATATCTAATGGCACCTCTCTATCTGAACATGCCCACTCACACCTGCTATAAATAAAGAAGGATCAAATTTCTGATCCGGTTGTTATGCTACCATCAGCGAACTGTACCCAACAGTGCAGAAGTTTACAATATGTACCCAAACCCAGACTGCCTTTGTATTAAATAACCTCCCCAAATGGCCGTCGTGCTTAACTGTAGCTGAGTTTGGGGGAAAAAAGTGTGAACGTGCTGAAGTTTCACAGTGGGATCGAGTGCAATGGAATCTGACTGGTTTCAATTAGCACACATGAGGAACACTATTGAAATGCACTTGGCAGACAGTAACTTAATCCCACGTCCAGCTCAGCATGCCTAGATTTTCGCACCGTCACACGTTTTCCCCAACGAGCAAACGCAAAGTTTGCTACTTTGTGACAAAATGGGCCCTGAGGAAGAACTGCCATTTTAGAGATCCATGTACATCATTTGCCCTTAAACAGAAACCCAATCTGACTTGTACTAAAGCCGAAGCATTCAACATATTGGTGCTGCAGATCAACACAATGCAACCCTGTTTATAATTTCTGTTTTTTTTTTTTATTCTGCCTTTTGGAGGACAATAAACAAAAAACACTTAGCCGATTTTATGATCAAGTTGTAGATTTTATTTCTTTTTTCTTTTTGATTCTTGACCTTTCTTCATAAACCAATCAGGACCTTTTGCAAAACCTTTTCTTGAAGTGACTGTTGTTTCTTTTCATGTTTAGAAAATGAGTGCAAGCAAGGGAACGTCTAAAGACGCTACATTTACAACCTTAGTGTGTTCACAACACAATAGCATACCCAAATCAATTTTTCCCCCCAAAATGTTTTCTAAATATCCAGGAAGGATTCTGAATTTTCCAAATCTGGAACTCTTAGAAGCCTTTCAATTTCAGAATTTTCTCTGTAGACCAATGTATGCATCCTGCATTTATAATTAATGATACACAGGTTTGATCTAGTCTAACCAAAACATTTTGTTTATTTTGATAATTTATTCCCTTAACTGTCTTTTGATATTATTTACTTTTATCCGAGATGCTTGAGTGAATTCATGCATGCATTATCTAATCTTCCACGTTAGCACGACCACCTCACAGCAAGAAGGTTCTGGCTTAGAACCTAGTGGCCGACTGGGGCCTTTCTGTGTGGAGTATTTGTGTGTGTGCGCGTGTTCTCCTTGTGCCTGCGTGGGTTTCCTCCAGGTGCTCTGGTTTCCTCCCACACTCCAAAGACATGCAGATTAGCTCAACTAGCTACTCTAAATGATGCAACACAACACCATGTTGTTAATTATTTTCTCATATCAGCACATAACACAAATGTTTTATTCCTTATTTGTTCCATGAGGCATTAAAACTAGTTCTGATTTTTTAAAACCTGGTTGTAATCATGTGATGCCCCTCTAGAAATAGCACACTAATCTCAGTATGACTTAACACTAACAATAAAACATAAATTGGGGTTCACATTTTCATACATGAACACATGCTTAACATGGCCCAAAATTGAGAAGGGGCACAGATACAGCAAGCACTCAATAAGTTAAAAAGGTATCTCAGAGGCCAGGCGTCCAACATGAGACAAATGCTCCTTTAAGAAAGTCGATTAATAAATCAAGTAATTCACAGTTATTCTTTGAATAATGCCATCACTTTCTTTTGCTTAGTAGCACCTCACACCTTTAAAAAAATGACTTATTAGAGCAACGAATGAAGTGGAGTCTGGAACTATTCATTATAGCAACTTTGACAGCCTTTTTTTTTTTTTTTTTTTTAATAGATGCTAGCTTTGCCAGTTAAACTCAAACAGCATGTTTTCCTTCTTACAGCTCTGAGTTAAATAATAGAGTTTGTCTCTAAATGTCTGCTGACTCAGTGAGCATTTCACTGTGGTGCTACGATGGCAGATTACAAGGCGCAAGATGTGCCACACTTCTGTTCCTGCCATACACACTCACAGACACATAAACACACGTATATGCACACACGCGCACGCACACACACATACACAGGGGATGTGTGTTCATCCATATCTGCCCCTGCAGATCCTTTCATCCGCTCATAGCGGCTTAAAATAGCCATGTCATGGTAAAAAAAAAAAGCTGCCTGCTGTGCCTTCTGAGAGATGGGCTTTTGGGAATTCGCCATGCCACATTACTTTGTCTTACACGTGCCTGCGTGTCTGACTTGCATATTTCAGAAACAGAGACACACCAGCTGGAAGCCTGAAGCTACACAACAGACTCTAAGCTCTGCCACAGTACTCACTGCAACAACTCAGACTGGATATATTTAGAGTGGAAAGAGCAAGGAATTTAAATTAGCTATGAGAGCTAAGCTGTGTGTATGTGTATGTGTGTGTGTGTGTGTGTGTGTGTGTGTGTGCGTGTGTGTGCGTGTGTGGACGGGAGAGAGAAAAAAACTGGAACCAGCTGAAAATTAAACAGAGCAATACAGTACATTTTGTTGTCGGTACTATGAATTGATTCATATAAATAAACAAGAAAATAATAATATATTACCGAGCACGGGACTGACTGAGAGAGGGAACGAGTGAATGATGGTGAGAGAAGAGCGCTACAGGCCAGCGCTCTGACAGCAAGGGGAAGAGACAAGGTGTGTGTAAACAGCAGGGAATCCCTATCAGTCACACTGACTGACCAACCTATGCAAAGTCTCCCACCCTACTGCAAGCATCCTGATACACACCCATACATATGTTCGAACAAACAAACCCTCATACACCCACACATAATAAATATCCATGAACTCCCATCCAGTTCATCTATTAAATACCCCTTTATACCCCAGCATCGTTTCCCTTACACTAAAAAAAATGCTGAAATCAATCAGAGAATTAAAAAAAAAGCTCTCTGATCACGCAAAAGTGTCTAAACCAACGGTGCGACAATGTGCCATTCACTCCAGCACAAAGCTGAACTGATGCGGTTATGTGTCACAGTATGGATGGACACACTGCTGCATAGTGAAGTTGCCAGTGTTAGCCTCAGGCTACAGATCTGTATTAAATACGACCACTGTTACTGCTTTTCTGAGGAGCTAACGGCTTTATTTACTGAGAACCTTCACTGTGAGAGCACAAGACTGACTGCCTAGGAATGAATAAAAGTCTTCAACACTGATATGAATAGATCACGCACAGTAAAGGCTGTATGAAAACAACCAAGCTTACTTACTGCCGTTCATCACACATGTGAAGAACTCGATGGAATTATGTTGATCCTTCATTCATCGTCAGTGTTTGCTTTATTCTGCTCAGGGCTGTGAAGCCCATATGTGAAACACGGAGATGTCAGTGCAGCACACACACACACACACACATTCACTTATATAGGGGCAATTTGGAGTAGCCAAATCCATAGTAAATGGTAACTTGAGCACAGGTTCAATAAATTTCTTCCTTTTATTTTTTTTTTATGTTTATGTGGTTTCGATTTTAACTACGGATGACAGGACATCACTTGCTCTTTTCTGATACGGGTATTAAAACTTTGTGAACTTTTTTTTATACAAAATTTAAAGTGTTTTTTTCCCCCAACTAAACCACTTAAAAAAAAAAAATACAGGAAAAAATACGCAGCTAAAACCTGACGCCAAAACTACAGCTTTCAAACTAATTACAATCAATACAATCCCTTTCACTGAAAATATAATAATGTGTATACTATAAATATAATGAAATCAGACTTAAGTTTTAAAAACATACAATTAACTATCTTTACATGTAATCATTTATGGATCCAGAGAAATATTTGTCAAATCTTTTTCAATTACTTTTCCATTTATTACAGGATCAAATGAAATTCATTTTCCCCTCTGATATCCAAGCCAACACATTTTTGCTGATTTCGGCCTGAAAGCAATATGGGGTATTGGAACAGTGCCATTTCTAATGATAACATTTTAATTGTTATATTTTGAATGTGAAAATTTTCTTTTTCAGATAAGAGATTACTTTAGTGCCTTAAGAGTTTTATGCTTTTTTATTACCACACTTAAAGTAGTTAAACAGGAAAATATTGTTCGCTGAACTTGCGTGGTTTGTGTCCCCGGAAGCTTCGTGCAATGTACGGAGAGGAAAACAAACCAACCTGCTGCATCTGTGCATGTGTGTGCATGCGTGTTTGTGCATATGTGTGTCCAGAAAAACTGCACGAAATGTTTAATGTTCCAAAATGTTTGAATAATCTTCCTTATATCCACCATCTCTGTGCACATGCATTTTACAGACTAAAAGATTTCATGTCCTAATTTCATGATTCAGACAATAATTCTTTCATACACGTGTGCACTTACTGATGCAGGAGATGAGGTCATTAAACCTTTCCTTTGGAAAGAGGGGGTTCTCCAGGCCTCGGAAGTAGAGTTTAAGAACTCCGGCCACTGAGTTAATATCATGGTTATCCTCATCATCTGTGAGAGGGTCGTTGCCTGAGAGACACAGCAGGTTAAGTTAAGCTATATTCTACACTTACTGTTTATATACAAAGCTAAACATGGATGCTGTATCACAAATACAGGAACCATGCTTTTATAATGCCAAGGCTTGATGCAATTTCATATTCGTATAGTCTCAAGCAAAACGTCTGACAACGCAGAAACAACCACAAGCACTTCTCACGCATAAATAACTGCCACAAATAAACAGAAATAAGAGGAATGTTAACGTAACCTTCACTCATATTATAAACTCAGCATGAGAGACATAGCAGATAAGAGTCGCTACGCTTACATAACAGTCACTCCTCATTAATATCATTAATATATCAGAAGCCCGACGCTGTGACAACATTGCACCACCCACCTCTCTCAAATGAATTCTTAATATCATTGACTTCAACTTGAGAGCCAGATACACGGAATATGCCTTGATGCTGAAGACCTGTGGTGCAGAGAGAGGGAGGGGAGAGGGGTGAGAGAAATAGCAAA
Source organism: Chrysichthys cranchii (assembly GCA_030068335.1). Classification (NCBI taxonomy): domain Eukaryota; kingdom Metazoa; phylum Chordata; class Actinopteri; order Siluriformes; family Claroteidae; genus Chrysichthys; species Chrysichthys cranchii. The sequence continues at coordinate 6,471,823 of JAQMCW010000036.1, read as the reverse complement.
ACAAGTAAAAAATCATTGTGCATGCAGTGTGGTCCAGATGTCCTGTCAGAGTTGCTGAAAAGATGAGTTTGGCTCACAAGCAGGAGCGTGAAATGACGAAATGACAAAGTGAAAAGGCCAGCCATACACATACAACAATGCTCACTTTTTGCAATCAGCTTTAATTAAAGAGGCTGAAGTCATTTATTCATTTATCTTCAGTAACTGCTTTCTCCTGGTCAGGGTTGCAGTGGATCCAGAGATAATCCCAGAAACACGGGGAGTGAGGCGGGAATACACCCTGGATCGGACGCACATTTTTAAATTTTCCCCTCATTTTCCACTCAATTTGGTCTTGCCAATCCTAATCTACTAACGAACTCTCCTCTATCACATGACAGCAACTGAAGAGGATAAGGGTTAGTACTCGTTTCCTCCTTTTTTGTCCCTAATTAAGTCATGTCCAATTCCTACCCACCAGACAGCTTTCCTGTATCACATGATCATTACCAACCAGAGAGGGCGAAGACTATCATATACTTCCTCTAAGGCACGTGAAGGGTGTAACACACTTAGACGAAAGCGCTTTCCACTCGCTTTTGAATGCATGAGCTTATAGATGCCCAGGATTTTGCAATTTTGCTCTCTTGAGCTCCCAACCATGGATGACTGTGATATTATCCTGATTCAAACTAGCAATCTCCCAATGATTGGGCAAACACTTTTCTGTTGCACCACTCGAAAGTCCCTGTCACTTCTGCTGTTCAAACTGCTGCTTATGCTGCATCACAGGGTGACACAACATACGGAGAAAGGTTCTATCTGCCCTCTTCTGCATACACGCCCATGCATGTGAATGTCAGGGGAGAGAGTATGCCATCCCACCCACCCAGAGAGCACAACCAATTTTGCTGCATATGACTAGGGCATCATTTGAACTTGAGATTTGAGGATGATGGGGCGAATGCATTTGTGTTGCACCACTCAGGAGCAACATGGGTGGAAACCAGAGAACCACCCGGAAACCCACAACACAGAACATGACCAATTCCATTTTGCCCCACTCTGCTGATTGAGACTGAAGTCAACTTTAGCAAAAGTATCCAAATTTGCTTTTAATAAAATAAGATAGTTCAGAGTGGTTTCTGATATTATTACCTCACTCCATTTGAGCAGACATGATTTAAGTGCCAATCTTATTCAAATATATAAGGGCTTTCTTTGCACTGACTCTGCTGGGGGTTTGCAACATATTCGATCAAGACACAGAACCACACCCAAACTGCAGACAGTGCCTGAGCCTTCGCTGGAGCCAGTCTGCGGAGAGAAGCCAATAAAGAAAAGAGGACGCCAGCACACAAGTGCTACAGTAAACTTCCTCTCTGGGCTATTCTCATGCTGCTGTGACAACAATCACTAGTTTGCACCATGTAATTGTGTATAAGTAGCGAGGATATAACTAGAATACAGCTTACCATAAAGATTGATGAATCGAATGCAGCTCTCTACCACTCGGGGAATAACTTGCCCAGAGTCCTGTTAAAAGAAAAGTAACACTGATGAAATACTGACACACTGCTGTATGGCCACGCATACATTTAAAAAAAAAAATCATTTTTACAACAACCAAGCAAAACTTTGCGTTCCCTTTAATCCATAACGCATGCTGTTTCTCGTAAGTGTTAGTACGTGAGAGAAGTGATTACAGACCCAGCGGGGATAATTTTATTTAGCTTAAAATAGAATTTTCACCTCAAGTAATGAATATACGTAATGAACAGAATCTAATTCTACACCTCATTGTGCACAGCAATAGCCTGAGCTGAACAATACAACAGGACAACACCAACAAGTCCTAGAAAACATCTTCTTCACTGTGTTCTTCACTGGGAAGGCCATCACTACCTAGCCATCTTTGCAGGGTGAATGCTCATGTCTGTCTTGGCTGAAGTTGACACTGTTAGCTCGAGTCTTGGCTCGATCCTTCTTTATATGCTTTTAATAAAGAGGATGTGCAGGGAGTGCATGCATATGTGGACAGGCCAGCTAGAGAGCAGCTACTCTCGGAGTGGTCTGGAAAATATTCCAACTTGGCTACGTCAAAGTATCAAACAGCTTATTTTAGACTGATTTATATAAATCTGGAAGCAGATTTCCTGGCCTGAGATTTAAAGTGGAATATTGTGTGTGTCAGAAAATTTTTGGGGGTTTTACTTTAATATGATGCTTAAGCTAATCTGATACTAATTTGAGAGTGTTTCCTTATCTAAAGTTGTGTGCAATGTCAAAATGATTGTCTTCCCTGTTGCTAATAGCATCCCTAAACACTGATATGTTCCGATATGCTTTGTTTAAGCAAACAAACAAACAAACAAACAAACAAACAGTTTTACGTTTTCCTTATCGGGAGGCACGGTGGTGTGGTGGTTAACACTGTGGCCTGGGTTCGACCCCCCGGGATCGATCTGGGCGCCTTTCTGTATGGAGTTTGCATGTTGTCCACGTGTGTTCCCTCTGAGTACTCCAGTTTCCTCCCACAGTCCAAAGACATGCACAGACGGGATTAGGCTAACTGGCTACTCTAAATTGCCCGTAGGTGTGAATGGTTGTCTCTTTCTGTTTGTTGGCTCTGCGGTGGATTGGCGACTATGAAATGGGAATTTGACATTTTAAGGGGGGAACTTTTGAGCTTACCAGTACCTGCTAGATACATGCTTATTTAGACCTGATATCTATAATATTCAGATCATGACAAATATTCCAAAAGCGAAACACCAAAAACCAAGTGGTGTTCTCATTTGTACCCGGGCCCTTTAATAACCAATAATGAAAATGAAAACAAACTGCTAGACTTCAGGCGTATACCAAAGATTCTTCAATATACTTTGAGACACAACGAAAAAATATCAGAGTTTGAACTCTACATACAGTGGGTCTGTAAAGATTAAAGTGTTCTTCTCTCACTGTTAACAAAATGAACATGAATACATAAACTAAATATGTTCAGGTTGCCAGAAGGTGCAGGAGGCAGCATAAGCCGGTTATAGCATGACAGAGGCTCTACCTGATGCCGGGTGTGAGAGTTCCGCCGTCCACGGCTACGAGCAAAGAACAGAGTAAGGACACAGAAGAGAGAGAAACAGAAAGAAAACCAGTTATTCAGTCCCAGCACTACAAGCCACCAATAACAGCCCACATATTATCATCAGTCTGCCAAAGGCACTGCAGAGACAGCCTTACAGAAAGAGAACACAGGGGGCGTGTGTGCCCACACACACACACACACACACACACACACACACACACACACACACACATACACACACACTTTCAATCACCAAGGTGTCAATGCTGTAACCTGTATAATAGGCTCTTGGCTATTCAGTGTTATTTGATTGCTATGACTCAAGTTATATTCATGACTATATTAAAAATATAAATAACACTTTATGGGTTGAATACAGTAATCCCTCGTTTATCGCAGGAGATAGGTTCCAAGGCCGGCCGCAATAACTGAATTTCCGCGAAGTAGCGGCACCATATTTATTTAATTATTTAACGTGTATTAATAATAATAATGTAAGGGTGTTTCACCTTCTCAGCAATCGTCAT
>JAQMCW010000036.1:6448387-6466950 GCA_030068335.1 Chrysichthys cranchii | reverse complement strand
GGGACTGTGGTCTGAACACAAATATTTTAACTAATCAAATAAAAGAACATTTGAGATGTTGGTGAAGTTTCAAACAATAAATTATAAACAAATAAATATAATTTCAACCTGGTTACATAAGCTAGGCTAAGCTAGGCTAAGGGGTTCAACACAGTTGTTCGACTTACGATATTTTCGACTAACAATGAGTGTGGCCGAAAGTATCTCCATTGTAACTTGAGGACTACCTGTATTATTGTACTGTTAGAGTTGTTTCCTTTGTTTCAACATGTGTTTAAATTAAAGGGACTCAGCGAGAGACATAATCCCATATACAATTATAGTACACTAAAATTGTTAAGCTGGGCTCAGCAATGTCAAGGCCATCTCTAGTAATCAAGCATGTCTAAAAGCCAGCATTTGTATGAGGTACCTTCTCCCAGAGCCCTCTTCAGCAGGTCATGCTTGGCCTGGAGTTTGGCGATCAGATTGCTGCCCTCCAGAAACTCACGGAATTTCTGACAAGAGACCACAGCAGCATAACATCAGTGCACTGAAACAGCTAGAGGATTAGAGTTCCACGAGATGATTGACAGAGATTCACTGAGCGCACATTTGCACTTTTCTTACTTTTTATTCACTGGATTCCCCTGAGTAATACATTCTGAGTTACAGCCACGCTTACCATGAAGTAGAACTGCTCAGTCTCCTGCTGGTTGGCACGTCTCTTGGCGATGCTGGGTTTGCTGAGGTATGTCTCAGACACGGTGGACTTGACCGACTCTGTGGAGCGGCTGTGGTGGAAACACTCGGAGACGTCGTAGTCCTCGATAGTCACCATGTCCTGGATGGTGGTCAGCGTGGCCTCAGAGGTCTTCTTGATCTGTAAGAAATCAATGATTCAGATATTAGAGGAAAATAAACTATCTGGTTTCTAATCTCAGTTGACATGCAACAATGTATATTTAGCACCAGTTATAGTTTTCTGTACAAGTACATACTAGCTAGGGTACGGTTTATTGCTGATTCGTAAGACATACCATATGACACATCATACATACACAAACACCCCCCCCCCACAATTAAGAGAATTTAAATGAACAACTAAATAACAAAAGCAGGTTAAGAAAAAGAGAACTACGCAGGAAAACTCCTCAATGTGACATGTACAAATTCATCAGACCTTGAACGTGACACCAGACCAAATAAATCAATCTGCAAAGCTCAGAGTGCAGAGGGCAGGAAGCCTGAGCGGGATGTAATTCACTCAGGCTTTTAGAATTCATTTAGCTACTTCCCCACCAGTCTCTCCACATTTCCACAAAGCTAGAAACGTCAAGAATGCTGCGACCAGGAAATGTTTCATTCTTTGGTCCAGTTTTAACCAAAAACACCATTATTTGAAACACTGCTCAGACAATGACCTGTATTAAAATATAATAATAGATAATGATAACAGTATTATAAAAGTATTTTGCATAAATCTAACAATAATGAACAATAATAATTGAGAGGAAGGAATGAAAATCAAAGGTTGGAGAAATAGGAAAAGTCTGTTCAGGAGAATCACATATTAGTCCTGGATCAGAGCAATGCAGGAGCTGGAGCATCTCTCTCTCTCTCTCTCCCTCTCTCTCTCCCTCTCTTTGAGAGACTATTAAGCATATTCAGCTTGTATAATCATTTATACCCTTTTGGGGACGCTCAGAGGAGACTAATAAAACCAAGCTTTCAAACATGTGCATACAACGCATACTTTGTGACCATCAGCCTCAGGTTTTTACAGGCTGTAAAAATTCTGGACAGGACCCCAAGACACACACAGCAAGTTCATCCCCATCATTAACCCTGAGGGTCAGACAGCATTGCGCCCAATCCCATACAAATGAAAGGAGGACGACTCTCAGTCTAGAGACAGTCTAGTTCCATCTCGATCTAAGAAAATAAAGTGTTCAGGATTCCCTAACAGGAAATGTCAATTAAAAAACAACAACAACAACAAACAGGCATGTCTGTTTTTGTGTCACTGATTTGCCCCAGCAGAGCAGAAAGAGATCAAAGAAGTAGGTTCAAGTTACTATATTTTCCACTTGGCATATAAATACATTAGCAGAAGGTAGCATTACATCTTCACCTGACACCTCCAGGGCCCCTGACTCGATCCTGAGCTTAGGTTATTGTCTTTGTGAATTCTCCTGCTTGTCCACGTGGGATTTCTCGGATTGCCATAAATGTACTAGCTACGCTAAATTGTCCCTAGGTGTGAATGCGTGTCTCTGCGCTGAACTAGCATCCCATCCAGGGTAGGCTCAGAGTTCATTTTGATCATGAACATAATAAAGTTGTTACTAAAGATTAATGAATGAGTACATCAATTTCTACTTTAAAAAAACTATCTGACAAGAAAATGGTCATTGGAGTGGGTCACTTGGTACAGTGAACCCCCGCAATATCACGGTTCACCCATCATGGGTTCAGTGCATCGCGGATTTTCACATTTTGATTCGCCGGAACGTATTTGGTTTTGCTGGGCAGCATTTTTCTAAATCATAAATGAAAGTAAATGAATGATCGTGGTCTTATGTCATTCTCAGTTGGAAACTATTCCAATTTTCTCCTACTACACAATGAATTAAACAGCAGCGTGTTAAACTAAACCATGAATTTGTTGAAATTTTGCACTTTTAGACCCTGCAAGGAGAACACTTGCCCTAAAAATCACCCAAGACGTAAAAACACCGGAACAAACCCTGATGTCTCTTTGCTACCTGTCTTTGACCCTGATGACTCATTTGTCTTTGTTCTGGCCTAAACACGCTGTAAGCCATTGACATGTTTACGTCTCTTTTGCTTTTCAAGTCTAAGTCGCTGAGTTTTTTGTTCCTCCAGAAAGCTGCCACTCCTGTTTGCATGCATGTTCTTCATGCATGAAGTCGAGGAAAAGGACATGTATGTTTCAAATACATGCTTTAAAGGACGAGCCAAAACAGAGACCAAACCTGAGCAGAAGGAAAAAAGAAATACATCGCGAGCATTACAAAGCTGCTTTAAAAAATGAGAGGCGTTGTTAATCTTTATCAATCGCATCTGTGAGCTGAGCTCTGATGAATGTCCTGCCTCGAGCACTGCTTCTTCGTAAGTCAGAAGAGCCCAACTACAGACTTGAAAGGTTTTGTAAACATATGTGTGCATATCTAGTCTCAGATAAATAATAGATCCCAACTGTCATAACATTGCGTATTATTCATTAAAATACTAGACACTGCTGACATCTCCATTTCACCATATAAGCTACTTTATTTTTTATTTTTTATTTTTATTTTTTTTAAAACATTCATTCAATCTGGTAACTAAAGCCCACAGGACAAGCACTTCTCTAGCACTCGTGTTACAAGTGCTGGTGCGAATGTACGTGGCAGCCTGTTAAACAGCAAACAGCTTGCTGTTATACGAGTTATCAGTGATCCGTGACTTCAACACTGTAGCGGGTTCAGAGAGCAGAGCTTTCTGGCTTTGATCTGCCTTACTGAGGTTTATCTCCAGCAAAACCAGCAGATTCTTTCCACAGATGTCAAAGGATCACAAGAGTGTGGATTTAGTGTGAAACTCGGAGAAAATATCTAGTGAATAATGAAAACAAATCGAGTGAGTAAGAGACAGAAGAGAAGGTGCGTGTCATTCTGACTAATACCTCATCTCCTAGACTTTCCAAAAACCCAAAAAACACACATACATCAAATTAGTGGCTCAACAGGATAAAAAGCAGAGGGCATTAGAAGATAAGGCACTGAACTGAGATGGAGTGTCCAGTGACAAACAGGAGGAAGTTTCTATTTCTCCGTTTAGCCAGGAAATTCACAATAAATAATCAAGAAGGAGCTAACTGCAGGAAGACTGCTGCACTGGGTATAATTCCTGGAATATGACCCACACAGGAAAACTTGTGTGAACAGAAGTCACTCCATAACTTGAAATAAGGATGATGGCTTGATGACAATTTTTATCCTAAAACACACCAGTTTGAGTGATTAAAAAATTCGCAACATGAAGCAACAACAAGAAGCAAGGCATACACAGAGCAAATTAAGAACCGGAAACATGTCTAAAAAAACCTGACTGATTTATACAAGGTGGGCCATAAAAAAAAGTAGCCCATCTCCAAAACCGGTGCCATGCTCTTTGCAGGAGGCCGTAGCCCCTTTCTCTCCGTCTGTCGCCCCATGTGTAGGTGCATAGATGTGAACGAGGACCACTTTCAGCATCTATTGTGACTTTTATTTAAGTGAATAAAAACAATTTATTCGCTTGGCCATCTGATCTTCCTATCGCCGGAGGCTGGATACTTTTTCGTGGCTCACCCTGTATTTTGTGGCTCACCCTGATGAATAAGTTTGCGGTTTGTTGAATGGCAGACTCCAGGAATACATTGTAAATAATAATAAGGTGGACTCAGGTGAAAAATCACATATACCACACACACAGCACTCTGAGTACTCAGATCTGAAGGTGTTAATGAGGTTTCTATAATAGTAGCTTTGAGAATAGTTCTTGAAATGGTTCATACTCTAGTGCTCATTCGGATAAGTTGTCAGTTCTACTGTAATCTAAGCTTAATAATAAAAAGATTACGAAAATGTATAATCGCTGAACAGGTGACTTTCTTTTTCAACATGAACGGAAGGAGTCTCCAATCTCAGTGCTTTGGACTGGTTGGTGCATTTTCTGAATGCCTCTGAGTAAGGAAACCGGATACATTTTTTCAGCATTTCTGCATATTTGTGTCTCGTACTGCACACTGAGCATTAGGAAACAGCTGCACCAAAACGCAAAAGGAAAGTATCAAGGTTGTGGCCAAGAGAAAGCTTTGCTTTACATCCGGGATGTACAGCATGCTTTTCTCCTGATGGCTGTTGTGCTGATGGCTTTTTTTTTTTTCCTTTTTTTTTTCTTTTTTTTTTTTTTTTTTTTAACAGGGTGACATTTCTGTGAGCAATGGACAGGAAATCTCAAATCTCTCCCCAATGAAGACCTGAACTAACTCAGCAGTTCAGGAAATGACCCCAACCTCGTATCATATGATGACATGTTTCAGCCTTTAGCATCAATAACCTCTATGGCACATCCCTATTTCAACCTCTTGTCCCTATTTGACTTTTCATTCTGAACATATTTTAAGGCACAACACAAAGAAACTTTAAGAACAGAACCATGTGTCTGCCAGTTGGACTCAAATCAACAGAATCATCAACCTGTATGTGGTATGAAAACATGCAAGTATGACGGTCTAAATACATCCCCGAGTTGCTCAATGGAAGCAGCAGTGATCTAGTCACGACAACAACCACAGGCTAAATCTCAGCCCCACTATCAAAGTCATCTTCTGCATTTTTCGCAGCCTACCAGCCTGCCCACATGGCTTCCTCCACAGCCAGAAGAAAAGAAAATAGAAGAATGTGGAATGAAGATAGGGGAAGAAAGGCAGAGGAGATAAGAGCAGGTTGATGACTGCCTGATGAATCTCTTTTTCCCAACCATTTGCAAGCATCCAGAAATTTCCCAGCCCCAGGATAAGCTTTAGATAAGCGTTTAGGAAAACAAATTGGGCAGAGCTAAAATAAATAAATAAATAAATAAATGTGGGGTAATAGATTGGAGCCCAGCTGTGTGTTACTTGGATCATCTAGAGGACACAAGACACTGGCAGTCTCTGTTAGACATCAGGCAAATTTACTGCCATCTCCTAATGCACTGATAAGCCATGTGGTCAGTCGTTGAGGGCTTAGCCTCAGTCTCAGACTATCTGCAAAGGCCAACAGAGCATCTGATATGTTTTAACAAATGTGTTTTGGGAAGTACATGTGATGCTCTAGGAGAGGTCTATGGCAGACCTGTTCATCTCAAAGAAAAATTATTTACAGTCCCACATAATTTCATATCTAAACTATAAAAAAATATTCAACACGGTACATTTTTGTACTGTACAATATTTGGTTGATGTGTTGGTTCTTGGAACCAGTTAATGACAAAATGCCCCAGACTCTCCAGTGAAATCTAGAGGTACAGGATGGATTGACAAATCAACAATGCAAAATGGATAAATGTTGAGGTGTTTTTCCACATAGCTAATGAAAGAAAACAGGTTTGCTGACCTCCTCGTTCTCAATCTTCAGTGTGGCCAGGCGTGACTGGAGCTGCTGGAACCTTAAAATCAGCTCAGCCTGGACTGGAGGCTGTGCTGTGATCTGGCACACCTTAAAGAGAGAAAACACTTATTAACACTTAGAACAGGACAAAATAACATGATACCCATAAAGGCCAATATTCAATCCCATCAGGTTTTACTCACTAGGACACCAGAACCACAAAGCAACAAGATGTTCAATAGGCACGGACATGATATCAGGGCCAAAGATTGCAAATTTGGGAGCAAAATTCAATAAAGTCGCAATAAACATCTCCAGGGCGAGAACTGTAATGTGATTTGTCCTAGGCTGTCTGTTTAAATGCCTCCCTAGCAGCTGAGACATATTAAAACTAGGAAATGAAACCACTATAACCACAGTGAAACCAGTTTCTCATTTGCATACCTTTTCTAATTTGCACCGAATCACTAACACAAAACAGAGCTCTTAAAACCACAGCGCAGACAACAATATCTAAACCTGTAGCAACCCTGTTTTCCGAGAGGCGGTGGTATAATATCTTGTATTGTTTGAAATCTGTGGTTAGCGGTTTTTACGATGAAGTTATGATTGTTAACGTCTATACTGGTCAACAGATTTTTCCAGAGTACTGTGATGCAAAGAAATAAATCTTAATTTCATCTATTGTGCTGGAGAGTGACAGAACAAACATTTTTTACCTCATCTCCCATGTGTGGCTGAAACTCAAATTTGACCGGAGGACAGAAAGCGGTGGGATACATCTCCATGAAGCGCTGACGGTCACTGCGAGGGTCCAGACTGTCTACGGCATTCTCAATAATGTCCAGGCCCTCGTGACGAGACGTCTCAAGGTTGTACTCGGCCGAGAGGTAGGTGCGCAAAGCCCGGTTTAAAGAGGCGTGATAGCCCAGATCACAGCACTGCTCAGCATAAATGCACAGAGATGGAGAGAGGAGAGATGTTTCCTAATAAGTACTGCTTTGGTAACACAACAGCATCTGTGTTATATATATATATACACAATGCACTCATTATATGAACTCTTCATGGACCTTTGACCACTCGGTGGCACTTTGGGAAAAGAAATCAGATGTACCTGTAGATGAGTTCAGATAAACAGCCAAAAAATTAGAAAATCAGACTTGAGAAATCAGACAGAGAAAAATGTCTCCCTATATACTCAAGTAATAAAAACAAAAACATATTTTACCAAAACGACCCAGATGGTTGAATTTAGGTTAATTTCTAAACTTGCCATGACTTTCTGAATGCCAAGTTTACATCATATAAACAGCAAATTTCACAAGCGCAGCAGTAAACACAGTCAGTCTGCCTAAAGACGACTAAAACCTTCCTAGCTAAGTGTGACTTTCTCAGAATTTTATCCTGTTTTTCAAGTGTCTCATGCCACAGCAAACCAGGCATAAGAATCATCAGTTCAGTTTGTAATCAGATTTCAGCTGTCAAATTGTCTGGGAGGCTCCTGCACCGTCATGTCATCGTCAAAACAAAGAACACCTGCACTCTCTGCACAGATGTGACTGAATTAAACAGTGATTTTTTTTTTCATATCGATCTTAGCGGGAACAGAGATCAGTTGAGTAACAGTGGACGTTGATAGAGTGTAGATGATGTTGACAACCAAAGTGTGAACTTAATTCCCATTGTAAACTTATAATTATTTAAAATTTGAACCTCACTCACTCATCTTCTGCTGCTTAAAGCTGGAGCCAATCCCAGCTGACTTCGGCGGGAGGCAGGGTACACCCTGGGCAGACAACCATTTACACTCACATCTGCGGGCAATTTAGAGTAGCCAATTAGCCTAATCCGCTCTGTGCATGTCTTTGGACTGTGGGAGGAAACCAGAGTACCCGGAGGAAACCCACACGGACACGGGGAGAACATGTGAACTCCACATGGAAAGGCGCACAGTCAACCCCCGGGATCGAACCCAGGACCATCTTGCTGTGAGGCGACAGTGCTAACCACTACACCAGCCTGCAGCCCAAAATTTGAAGCTAATTATTACAATTAGGTTATAAATATAGAGGTAGGTGAAGCACCTTCCACTGGAATTGCTATGAATTTTTTCAATGCAATTTTTTTTTTTTAAATTTCAGTGTGCTATAAAATGCTAGAACGTTACATCTGGTTGAGATGCTTGCATGACTCTGACGGATGGATGGCTAAACAGACAGGCAGACAAGAAAATATTAAAATTTGCCAAGGATAGAAATTCATTTATTAAGTTCTAATTTAAGATCATTGCATTTTTTTTTATAGTCACACATTTCGACATCATTATTGTTATGCCTTATGGTAAGTTAAAGTAAATATTTTGGCACTGCCAACATAGGGCATTCTTAAAGCATTACGCACGAGCCGACCTGGGCACTACAACACACTCTCTTATCAGTCTCTGTCGTCATGACACTAATCACGACCTTGAATTTGTCCAGCCTCAGACCTAATGCGTAATGTTTTCTGAACTGCATGTGGCGTCCTTATTTGGTCTTCAGTGCTGATTATCTGACAGATCCAGACTGCTTACAAAACCAAAACCCTGATGCCTTTAGAGACCAATTCCATATTGCATCTCCGATTCGGATAAAACACACTGAGAATAAGTCACGCTGACCTCAAACTGAGGAAATGAAGATAGGACAGCGAAATGTAATATGGCTTTTAATACGCGGGGGAAATATGACTTCCAATGCAATATGATAAATTATAAATACAAACCATTGACTTTTTTTTTTTTTTTTTTTAAAGCCAGACCTTTCCTTTAGCCTCTTTCATCTCTCTGCTTGGTTGATGGTTAAATTGTTCTGCGCAAAGATATCACACACTTGTATTTCAGACCACAATAAGGGTATCATTACACAGTACCAATTCTATCTGGAAATTGAGGGCATTTGACATGAAACTTGTCATTACAATGTGACTAAGAATACTGGCTCCCAGTGCGACTCTGCCTACTCTGTCTGCCGACTGTTTAGATGATTACATGTTCAGCTTAAACAGAGGCAGACAAGTGTGGCGGACATGTGGAACCAGCCTGCTGATTTAGTGCAGCAGTATATTGTGACAGAAGAGTTGCACTGGCCTGATGGTGAATTTAATCTACGCTCTACTTTAAGCAGTTTTCTCTCCCTCTCCCAGGCGAGACAGCACGTCTTGGAGGCGTCTGAAGTAAACAGCCCGATCAAAGATTGATGCCCACTGCTCAGACGGCTCTGACAGCCTGGCACTGAGGCAAGGTCACTCAGCCCGTTTCCTTCCCGGAGGCACGTGGAACGTAGACGAATTACCCCGACAGCTGATCTTTCCTCTGCAGGGACCCTTAGTTTTGTAGGTGAAAATAATACTGCCAGGAGGTTGGATTATAAATAACTGAATTTGAATGGCTCTGAATTAGGCTACAGTATTGGGAACAGGGAGAGGTACTTCTGGGAGGACAGAGCACATCAAGAACATACCGGATGTGCGGTGACCTAAAAGGGACACTCATAGAAACTGGGTTTTAAGTGCAGATACTTTTATCCATCCCAAAAATAATCAGATATGGATAAATAGCAGCATGCGTAGTTTGAATGAAATTGAATGAAATCACAGAAGTGGGACAGAGACGGTTAACTTAAATATGCAGGTATTCTATAACACAAGGTGGAAAAAATGGAAGGCTAATAAAAAAAAAAAAGCACACTGAAAAATAGCTGAAAACAAAATCAGAGCATTTCCTTGTAAAAGTAAATTGGAACAAGAGCGAAAAGAAAATGGGGTTAGGGATTCTTGGGACTATCCATTCACATGACCACAACAACCACAGTTTCTCGTTTCATTTTCCTGTAATTCTAATTTCGACTCTTTTATTTTTTTGGTGATTTTGTTTTGTTTCATTTTTTTTTAAACTGAACTTTCCATTTCTCATTCTGCTCAGACAATGTTAAGAGTATGATATTAAATCCTTATCAAAACACTTCAGGGAGCATTTTCTTAATAGTGGCTTTGCTTTGCGGTTTGGGGAAGCGAGGCTAAAACCAAAATGCAATTATGTGCAGGGTTTAAACGCTCCTGGATTTGAAGTCTTAAGAGCTTCGACTAAAGCCCAATCTGACACATTTTTTGCACAGATTTTGTTGAGTGTATTTATATTCTAAGATCAAAGCGGATAAAAAAAAAAACGAAAAGAAAATGCAGAAGTTACTCCTGTCTTACACAAAGTTCAGAAGCACTTTTTTTAAATAACTGTTCTATTAGTCATGCAAAGCATCTTTCAACAAATGATGACACTGCAGTTTCACATCCACATTTACTTACGTCTATTAGGTCAGACAAGTCATGGATGTAATACTTGAATACTGAGGAATTGGTGGCTTCCAGAGTAAGCAAGTACTCGTTGCGGGCTTTGATCGACTTCAGCTTGTTCTCGGAGTACTTGGCCTGCCTCTGATGGAAAAACAGGAAAGATAGGAGGAAAAAAAAACAAAACATTAAAGATTAGACAAGCACAGCAAACAGAACTATGCCTTATCATACCACAGTGCTGCTGAATTTTCAAATCTTATTGGTCTGAAGGAATTTACTAATATTATATTTACTTAAACTTATGATGCTTGTTTACATGTATGGCAGTCAGTCCACACAATATGAGGTTGACAATAAACATTAAAGAATGTGTTGTTATTTAAAAAAAAAAAAAAACCCACATAGTTGGAGATATAATGAAGATGTTATTTATGGAATGACTTTTCAGTGTCAGCGCTATGTAGCAGTAAGTTTTCCAACATGGGAAAGTCATCAGGACAAAGAATTTGCAGTTTTGCTGTTTTATTTGTTTTAGGAAATACAAAAAAAAAAAAGAAAAAAGAAAAAAAAAAATCAACAGGCTGGCATGGGAATGACTGTTTACAGCTGCTAGAACATAAGTGATAACAGGGACATGAAATGTTAACTATATTAAATGTAACTATAATTGGTTTAAAAACAATTCACTAATAAACAAAATGTACTCTTTTGCAAATTGCCATGGTATAAGAGGAATAACACACCTCAGAAAGTGCTGTATTAGAAAAATGATCATATAGCAGTATCAGTAGTAGTAGCAGTATCTTGGCTTTACCACACCACCCATTTTGTCATTATTTTCCGATAAAGACACTTAACATCTACATTTCGGCTTAAGAATTGAATGTTTTATATCATCCCAAGAATAAGACGAGCAATTACGTGCTCACTTATAAAAATTCCAAGCAAAATAAAATCATTTGTATCTTTTTTTTTGGGGGGGGGAACAAAATCATCCGACAGACAACAATAAACCATGAGACGAAAATACGGCTGATGCGACAAAAATAGTTTTTAAAAAGTAAACAAACCCATGTTCAGAGACTATTCAGTTCTGTTTCCTCTCTTGCTCAAATCCCACACAAAAGCGAGTTAGTCACATAACTGCAACAGACACTGACTCACCCTGACTTCCATATTTTAACCACTCCACACTCTTATATTCCAGGAAGCGGCAAGAGAGAAAAAAAAAGGAGCATGCATTCCCACAGCTATAAAAGCATTTGTCACAGAATTACTGAAAAACAGACCATTTATAAGAATAAAGGCCTTCTTTCTCATTACCACTTTCCATCTAAAACAGGTTCGGGGCATAAAAGGCTGGGATGACATTTGTAAATGTCTAGCCAAGCCAGGCAGACAGCACAAAGTCAGCCACTGTATTTCTTTAAAAAAAAAAAATAAATAAAAAATAAAAAAAATTATGTGATTATTAGTATGAAATAAGTCTGAAAGCTACCCTAATTACCCCTGAGTAAGGTACAGTTGACAAATTTAAAAAAAAAAAAAAAAAAAAAAACAAAAAAAAAAAAGAAATGCTAGAACTGCTCTGGAACAGATTTACCCAAATCAGCTGAATATCCTGAGGGTGGGGGGGAAACACAAAAGACAGTCACGTTGTTGTTTAGTACCTTTTCCTTCATCTTCTCAATCTTCTTAACAAAGCTGCGTCTTGGGGTTTTGTCCTCCGGACGCACATTGAAGACGGGGTCTCCTGTACGGCCGATCTGCCTCTCCTCCTGTTTTTCAAACTCCTTCAGCTTGCTTTCAGCACTGATGCTCTCCGTATGGTACATGTGGTAGGTTTTCATCACCTGTAAGGTTCAGAGGTCAGGGATAAAAGCTCAGGTACAATGCTTTTAGCGTATTCATTCACCCAGGGGGTCCTTGTAGCATAGAAAGAGGGGCCCATGATTTTCTAATTTTCTAAAAGTCATAATTATGGAAGTTTTGCTGCCTATAAGAAAAAGTCATATGGAGTCTACTGACAAAGACACAACAGGTTCCACGGGTGAAACGGTCATAATTTTCCGACTGTTAGCTCCATTGTTGAGTCCCTAATTTTTTCTCAGTCTTAACCACGGAGCCTCCATTGCACCCATACCGGTAACTCCTTCTGCTCTAAATATCTAAATCGTACATAAACTGTACATTCCCATGTTCTCCTGACCATAAAGCTCCAACACGGCAGTCTAGGTTAAAGGAGGGCAGACTTTTTTTGCATGGAATTGCTATTACTATGAAATACTGTAGCCATACAGAGACTGTTATTCCCATTTCTCAGTCCACTAACATAAGAAACACTACACCTCTAATGGGTCACAGAGGAGCTCTTTATTCACCCTCAGCTCCCCCACCTAAGTCAAGCCCGGACCACAAGCAGAGAGGACTCGCACTCTGGAAGGGGGTCTGCATATAAAAAAAAAAATAGTCCCAGGTACTATGCAAGACGACCTGAGCAACAGAGAACCTTTTCAATGTTAAGAGAGGCTGGCACTCACCATGCAGCCACAACGGTGTAGTCTAAACTGTTAAAAGCTGTTTCCCATTGCGTGAGTCATTGTTATTGTTAGCAGGCTATTAGTAACACTAGAATGACTTCAGAAACATGCATTCGGATATGACTCATCGGGTATGAGGCAGGTACTGAGCGGTTAATTACACCATTTCAGCAACACTAAACAGAGAGATATGACAGGCGATCAAAGCATCAGAATTGGTTATTCAATCATATTCATATTTCAGGGACATTTTAAGTATGAGAACTATAATGAACACTGAAAGTAAGGAGTGCTGAAGATATGTAGTCTGCGCTTCTTGCTAGGGATGGAAAAAAACATCATATGACGATATTTTTCTACGATACATGCTGCACAGTATGTCATAATAAATATGTGTGCTAACAAACTCTCAGCAAAATGATGGTGTGTTGCATTCAAAACTGCGTTTTATGATACTTTTATTGTAGGTCTACAAAGATAAATCATTTGATACTGAAATGGAAATGAAAAATAAAATAAAATTCACAATTTTAAAGATTCATAAAGATTTTTTTTCCTCAGCCAGTACTACTCAGAATTTGTATTTGTTTAAGAAAATACAGAATTGCTAGAAAACGATATCGTAATTATTGGAATATCCCAGAAACATACATCATGCCATAATTTATCATAAGATCATTATTACTACTATTGCCAGCATTGCCCAGACATACTTATTGCTGCTGTTTATTACACGTAGTCTCAGTAATCTCAATGAGGCTCCTCCACCTGCCTCTACCTTCACCTCAGTAATGTGACTCAACTCTAGTGCACTAAACAGTGTCAAATTCAGAAGCTCTGCACTCTTCCAGGGCCACGCTAGGCCATAACCAATGTTCACATTTACCAAACTCATAAAACATGGTACAGTAAAGCCACAACTGGATTCAAAACACAGGCCTGCCTATAAAAGTGCTACCAAAGCAAACACAGTTGGGAGATGTATAGCGAAGCAGCAGGGTTTTGCTAGGCAGAGCTGTATAATTGGATATATGGCTGACCAAACCACACGTCCCACTCTCCACTTACTGGTTTGGAACTGGGTTTAGATTTCTCGTTTTAGAACAGCTTATTTTAGCGCCATGCAAGACCTGTTATTTTACAAGCTGAGGGCGGGATTGAGAGGCGAGTTTCTGATGCAACACTTGGAGTCTCTTCCACAAGACCCCAGGTTAAAGAGACGAACAAAAGATATGATATGATCAAGTATAGAATCATCTCATCACACAAACTAGCCACTGAGTATCACTTATTGAGATTAGCCAGTTTCTTCAGTGAAGATCTAATGTCTGTTGCTAATAGTGCTTCCGCATGTCATTTTATACTGGATGAAATAAATAAGGACTGGCTAGCTAGCTAATTCACATGGCTGAAATGCTAAAATAGGTCAAAAGGTTTATTTGTGTTGTAGGGCCCTAAACAATGGGTGAAATAACATGCACACTAATAATTCAATCATTATCAAATTATTCCAGTGGACATGTAAACAAATACTACAATATTTCAAATTGGATTAAAGTCATTATCAGAGTTCATAAAAACAACAACAACAACAAAAACCAATAAACATTTAATTCATGTTCCATCTGCTTTCTGGTTGGACTGGCGGTGGCAGCAGGCTGGAAAAAAAGGCAGTCCAGCCTTCACTGTCCACAGGCCACACATTCCAGATCCTCCTGAGTGATCCCCAGATGTTCCCATGCCAACTGTAAAATATAACCCAGTGCATCCTGGGTGTGGCCAGGGGTCTCCATCCAGTGGGACAGCTCTAGCAGGAACTGACAAGCTACCTCTTATTTTAGCTCTTATTGAAAGCTAAAAATGATCCAAGACAGGTGGACTGTGGTCCAGTTGCAAACCCAGCAATGTATTTAAGAAGACCAGACTAACTACTTGAAAAAAAAAAAAATACTGCAGTAAAGTCAATAAAGGTATGAAACAAGGCCGTACTTCAGTAACTCCAGTTTTCCAAACATGAACCACCTTGGCAGATGTAGCAGATTCGGTATTTCAGCTTACCCAATCCTGTGCATCTATGTACATTATTTACTTGAAAGCAGCTTCTCAGACTAGCTAAAGGGCTAAAGACAGCAAATCAAAAGGGGAAAACTTTGTCCAACAAATTTCGAAAAATGTAATTAGATTTTCCCTTTCTCGTTAGATTAGACAACTGTAGTCACGGCTTGTTTAAAATAAAAAAAATAAAATAAAAGCAGACACTGAAACAAAATATTTAAACACAGATGAACAAAGAAGCACACATTTACTCTCCATCACATTTAAAACTAATGCATCTCATCTGTTCAGAGTCCATGGCACTAAAAGTGGCAACCTAAAGCACTGATGTAAAAAGACAAAACATATGCACTTCTAATTAAACTAATAATTAATGGTTAAGCATAAGTAAATTGGTTTTTGTGATTCAGTCTTGTAAGACAAACTTTATATAACTGGACATTTACAATTTTTAAATTCCTGTGAAATATGGACTACAAAACAACACCACAAATTAAGATTAAAACGCAAATACAATTGACGTTTGAAAACGGCTTTGCTAATTTCCGTTCCTGGTACAGGCAGTTGACATCCTTATCGGTACATAACTATCACCCTAGATTCCCAAACCAAAGGTTGAGCAAGCCACTCACACTCTTATAATGCTTGTAGCTGGTTATGTATTTCACCCACAGTCTTAGTGAGTAGAACAGCCCTACGGGAGGGAGCCTGGAGTCTCTTAGACTGAAGGAAACAAAGCTCGTACATGATGGAAGGGATATCTCCTGTGAGTACCCAGCTAACCACTAAAGGACTAATGAGCAATATGAAAAGCTTCCACACTACAGGAAGCATTTATCTATACTGCTCATCAGCTGTGTCATTTCCTGTCGAGAGTGGGCCTGTAATTCTTCTCAGCTGCTTTTACGTGGATGGTGGTCATCGTTGCATATCTGGAGTCAAGTGATCCTCAGGATATTTAGACGAATCAAAGGATCATATTCAAAGATGGCTCTTGGTGAACGAGACGAACATCTGGATAACGCCATGTAATTATACCAATTTGAACGATACAAACAGAGCGCCATTTGTTCACATGCGAGTGCCTCGGGCAGTAAAGTACATATTACCATATAGCTATGGCTTGACAGATACAAGACATGCAGGAATCCTCAGAGCAAGCCTGACATCCACAATTACAGCAGGGGGGAAATGATCAATAGTTTAAACGGCCAAAAAAGGCAAAAGATTTATAGTCATAGTCCAGCAAACAGCCTTCTGAGGACCTTTCATGCTTAGGAACAGGGAGCACTTATTAATGCATGGCGTGCAGTGCTGTGTGTAACCTGAGGCTAGAGCTGGCTGGGAGATAAGGTTATGAATTCCTAAGACCACACCAGCGCTATGGAAAGAGGCAGTTTATTACTGCAGTACTCACCGTGTAGAGCTCGTTAAGGACTTTCATCAGATCTTCTTGCAGCTGAAATGCTATTTCTTTACTCTAGAGGAAGAAAAAAGAGGTGGAGGGAAAAGAGAGAGTGGGGGGGGACATCAGTTATCTACCCTCTTCACACTTAATACATCAGACAATCTACAGAGCATGACTATCAACCACATATGGATTTAATCAGAGCTAATACATTTGTATAGTTTATAACAATAAGCGAGTTCTGCTGAAGTGTTCATTTCAGAAGCACATTTTCTCTCTTTAGGCATCATAAGGAGCATTTATCTTTCTGACAGATGTTAGGCTTTCTGCAAATTAAAATCTGGCATAATTCAGTGGAGACTATTCTGGCAGAAATGAAGCATCACTCAGCAAAACGACAAGTGAAACGACTATAATCAACAGTGAGCGTGGTTTAGGTCCACCCATATCATCAAACTTGGGGGGGAAAAAACAATACAAAACAAATAATAAAACCCTGAAGCAAAAACCTCAAATTCAATTTAGATATCTGAAACTGATTTTTTTTTTTTTTTTTCAGGAATCTGACCATTTGGAGCTCTGATACGCTGCCCTGTAACTTGTGTGGATAAGCAGGATTGTAGTAATGGCTTCCTGTCTTACAGGCTTTTCCAGTCTCTCACTAACACAATCATATTTTCACTAATCTCATTGTGAAGACCTTTCCCAGCAATAACTCTGTGAAGGAGCGAGCAACTCAATCCCCTCTACAAGTACTGATATAACCGTAACTGCGGTTAAACGGGATAAAGGTTAGTGCACAATAACTAGAAACCGTAGGATACTGCAGCGCTTCAGTACTGATATTAATGAACAACCGCTCCTGAAGTCACCACATCCAACTGCATGAAAAAACGATTCACATTATTAATAGACTGAAGATTTCTTTTTTAACACCTATTATCCTAGGATCACCCTGATTACGCAGAATCAATCAGATTATATGTACTGCAGAATTCTCAGAAAAGAATATGAGAATATGATATTGTTTCTGACGTAACAACTTGCACAGGGATTTGTGGGACAAAAACGCCACTTGATCGGAATTAAAAAACAAACATTTTTTTGTTGGCATGGTGATGTTTTCTGTAATGAGATGTTTTAGTGTTTTAGCATCTTTGGAAGGAGACACTAATGTCAGTGCTTGCTAAAGAGGTAAAGCTATATTTTTCTGACAAAAAAAGGCCCATCTGCACATTTTTGTCTTATTAATGCCAAGACAGATGGAAAAAAGAATCCGGTGAGGGAATGGCTGTTTATAGCTACGGTAACGGAAGTGATAACAGGAACTAACTTGATTGGTAGGCATTCCACAACATTACCTATGACAATAAACAGATAAAAAGTACAATTTGTTGCTCTGTAATAAATAAGAACTTGTTAACATTTGTAAATTGATGTGGTAAAAGAGGAAAAAGAATACTAGGGGATAGGCTGCTGATTACTGTCATGTAACTGCACACCTCATTCACGCTTTACTCCTTAATCGTTTTCCATTGCCAGATTTACTGGATATCTTCAAGTGATTATTGATCGTATCTTGACCCTTACATGGTATTGAAATTGTCATGATAAAATACAGTATCCTCGGTATCAATCAACACTGCCTGCCATAACAAAACACAAACCTACAAACCTCCTCTGTGTTTTCTACTATGTACATTATCTGTGCAATCACAGATGCGTCTTAAGGGTTTAAGTTTGTGTCATGTAACTAAACCCTGCAATTCAAAGCCGTGGTTCAACTCATGAGCATTGTGCTGGCACTGAGGGTCAAGAGCCGACTAAATAGGGTCAATAATCCGACTAAATACCCACATATCTCTACACTGTAAACAGGTGTGCATGTGTGTGATGCCGCTGATGGATCAAAACAGATCCTCTGTGTGATGGCATATACAATGTGCAAGTGACGCCAAACAGGCACTGAGAGATACACACGTGGACAAAATTGTTGGTACCCTTCCGTTAAAGAAAGAAAAACCCACAGTGGTCACTGAAATAACTTGAAATTGACAAAAATAGTAATAAATAAAAATTTACTGAAAATTAACTAATGAAAATCAG
>JAQMCW010000036.1:6397281-6413002 GCA_030068335.1 Chrysichthys cranchii | reverse complement strand
TATATATATATATGAGAGAGAAAGTATGTTCTTATTCTCATCAATAATGCTGGCAAAGAGCAACTACTTTAAATGTCATAAAAAATGTTACAATATTAACAATATTAATGTTCTAGGTTTTTTCTATTGGTATGAATGTGACATTTGGACTTGTATTGTCCAAAGTAACAAAGGTGCACAATTTGTTCATCATATTTAACACTGATATAAATAAGCTTTGCACAGAATCTTGGGATATAGTTGCATCAACAGTGTCTGTGAAGCATAAACTTATCACATAAAATACTATGGGCACGGCTTGTCCATGGAACCGCCCTCCATTACTAGCATTAATGTTTAATTACTAGCATTTGTGGCTGGCCATAAGGCTCATGTATACTTCAGAGGACATGGCTTCATGCAACACAGATAGGGGCATGGGTGTCCCCATTGTAGTAAATTACTCAAGTGTAGTCCCCAGTGTAGTTTTTACACTTTAAATCATATAAGGTTATCCCATGCTAGCATATGACTGTTTAGAAAATGGGCTATAGCTGGAACAGAAACAGCATGTCTTGTATAATACACTTGGGACAGTGACTGGGCAAAAACAGCAGTTAAGACCAGCACACATCCATCCATCTATCCACTCATCCATCTAGCCAGCCTCCCATCCATCCTCTCTGCACATGTGCCACACCACTGCATTATGGTTACACACTTGTGCTGTTGGGCCAGTTAATCATTCATCAGCACACTGACACTTTACTAAGCATAATAATTTAGTCAAGCCCCCGTGAAGGTGGCACTTCCCTGAAGTCTGCCAATAAAAAGATTTGATTCATGGTTATGCTGGTTGAGTTTGTTTTTTTTTAAATACCATCATACACAGACAAAGCATGTTGTAGTGTACTTATACAAAAAGGAACAATTATGACAAGAATTTAGGTGCACAGGTTGAGGCCCACTAAGACTATAGGCAGGCTTAGTTGTACAATACAGCTCCATTTTAACTGCTATAAACCAGTACAGCTCCACTACCCAGTCCTCAGACAATCTAATACTTTTAGGTAAATAAGATAACTCACTTAACGAGAACAAAGTTTAGACACCTGATCGTCCATATTGAAGTGATTTTCAAACCTATGTCCATGTCAAAAAAGCTACAGACACAAAATGGAGGATTTGACTAGTGTAGCCTTGCATCAAAGCCTTTGCTGTTCTACTCCCTCTCACCGAAGAGCCTCTTCTCCAGCTAAACTGAGTAGCACTGCGTTTGGGTTATGAGTAAGAGCAAAGCACTTGGGCACAGAACACAGTGTCAAGTGCAGTCTATTTTCAGTGCTTGCTGCTCTGCCATCCTTGAGTAACAGTTCAGAGCGGTATCGCTCCTCAAAGCCATTACGAAAATAAGCCAGGCCTTCTGGGAGCCTTCGTAGGAAGTAAATGTCTAACCTGGAAAAGACATGCAGAGATAAACATGAAGAGAATGCAGCAGGTACAACACATCACCGAAACTCCCTTTTGTGTCAAGTCTTACAGAAGAATTAGCAATAAAGTAGTCTATAATACCGAATTAAGAACCTTGTTTGGTAACGTCATGTCGTGTCTCTTGGGATGTTTTATCTGAATGCACAAGAGAAAGACATATCTGGTACTTATAGAACTCAGTGTAAGGGATAAATAATAGATGTGAATTACTGCAGGACTTCCACTGACCCAGCTGTCAAAGCCCAAGGCAATATTTCTGGGTGGGGTCAAATGTTAAGGCCAAAATAAGGATTTAAGACCACATCCTGTGCTGCATTATGCAATAATAAGAGTAGTCCCAATGCCTACTGAAAAAATACACTACTTTACAGTCTTAACGGGGTCCGCACTGAAGTCTGGCTACAAAAGTAAACTCAAACTGGAATGGACTGGAAAACGACCGGTGACTCAATAAACCGGCCAATTGTGGTGCCATTACATTAAAGTGACTCAAAATTGCTGTCTGTCCAAATATTTTGAGCAGCTTCCTAGAAAACGAGGAAGTTAAGTTGGAACAGTTTTATCCTCATGAGACCATGCGGACATTTTAACAAATTACTTTCCGTTCCAGCACACTGCCTAGTTTCCATAGGTATCAAGCACTATAAGCTACAAATGCACAGGAAAAATTAAAAGCACCCATGCAACAGCATATTTCGGGATTCAGAGGGCTATGGACTATGGAAAATGGACAGATGATGTAATAAGAGTGCTAAGCCCACAAGATTTAAAATACGATTATGTCGTACGCCCCTGTGGTTTGTCAGCTTTAAAATGTTCTTGGATTTCTTCTAATGACAGACCCTGGAGGCCTAAATGGGCTCAGAGCAGGATTTGGGATGGACTCACACAGGACATGAACTATAAAGATGTATCTCCACTAGGAAAATTATGTGAATGCTGGTTAACCAACAACTTCTCTCATCCAACAATATCCAAATACAGAAATGGTCCATATAAGAGCTGTATGTCCAATAGCCACAAAAAGGCAGACCATTCATTATACAAAAGAAAGACTCCAAAAAAAGCTCCATATGTGGAACTGCTGGAGGTTGAGGATATAAGCATGGGGAACAGATCAGTATCTCCAAATGGGCTTTTATATGGGAGAGCCCCACATAGTTATGGCCGAAACCAAACCTGGCTCCAGTTCTGCCCTGCGGTGTGGGTGTAGCATGGTTCTCCCAAAGACTGCAGCTTTTACCTCAGACCACAAAAAGAGGCTTTCTTGTGGTGAGATAGTCAGATCCCCACACTGGTCCACGTCATCTTAGACAGCAGATCCGAGGGCCAGGGGTGGGGGTGGGGGGGTCAAAGGCAGAAACCCAGGGGGATCTTCTGCTACTCTGCACTGAATGGCTAACATAAATAAAACGTGAAGCCACGCCTTTGACTCTAGAGATAACCAGTGAGGCCTAAAACAGTCAAAGATTGTAGGAGGCATTTCACTGCCATCTCAAAGACCATTGGGTTGTAAAGATCAGCTCCCCCACCCACTCAGTGCAATGGCCCCAGACGTTCTCTAAAGGCAGTCTTTACTGAAAGGATTGCCCCTGGCTATTGATTATATAAGACTTACGCACCCTGCCCCCTTTAAGGTTCAAAAGGTCAAGGTAGGAGGAAGGGACAGGGGTCAAAGGTGACTGGGGGATGTAGATTAATCTCTTCTCCATCATTAAAGTGAGGTTTGATGGCAAATCATAGCCCACACTAAGCGACAGAGGATAATCTGTGCTTCCTGGCAAAAAGGCCCAACCACTGCAAAAAGGTCCAAAACTTTGCCTTATTTTGACTCTTAGGGATGATGTTTCATTTCAGTTCCCATTCTAGCCTTCTTCTATATTTTAACCCATCTTAGGAAAAGAATAGCAGGACCAACCAAGACCGCTTGAATTTTTGTCCCTGGTTGTCGTTTTCTAAATAAACAAAAAACTAGCTATGAACACTAAACTTTCAAGGACCACAAACACGACAGAATGCAGACGACACCTGAGTGATGAAGAAATAAATCTACAAAGGCATCGTCTGTCTTCAAATATCACATAAAGATCTTATTATGTACTCTACTCCTTTATCTTGCAGTCGGTTTAACTGGTTTCCAGAGATGAAATGTTATTACCCTCCTCGGTGCAGGTTTTAATAATCATGAGGCAACATGAGTCAGTTTTCCTGAAGTATCCCATTAAAAAAAATGAATAAATGTGCAAACCGATTCACCATGCAGTGCGACTTTAGTTTGTATATGACCACATATACAACACTAACGTCTATAAATTACACTTTACAAGCGAGGGCACCCAAAGCCTCTATGGACTTTCAAAAGGAGCACTTTTGAGTTGTTAAATGAATGAAAGAATGGCATATTATTAGAAAACCTTGCACATGTTCATCCGAGCCTGTGGACGAGAAACAGTGCAGGTGCATCGTCGAGCCATCTCTGGTTGCTTCTCATCTGTTTCTAAACAACCGTGGATAATCAGCACAAGTTGCCTAGGAAACATACACTCAACGATCAGCACAACCTGCTTATCGTGAACACAGCTGGGAGAGGGGTGAGAGCGTGTTTACAAAACCTAATGAAGCAACTATTCTGTGTTGTCTTGACTCCTCATTGCACACACTCAAGAACAAATCAGCACATCAGTTACCAAAGCCTATTTATATCAAACAGCAAGTACGGTCTTGCAAATGTCACCTGATTATAGTGCGAATGACCGAATCATTTCTAATTCGAGTTATGCAATCAACAAGCCGAGTGTCTGACAGCCTGTGAACACTGACACCATCATGCGTAATAGGGTAAAAAGAGGTAATGTTTAAAAATAAGCATCATATACAAGACACATTGCAGCTCATGCTCTTTGCATTTAATTTAGTGCAAATGTGTGGAAAGCACATTTCATTTCCTTTAGGGGTGAACTCAAATTTCAGCAAAAAAAAAAAAAGTATTAAAAATGGGTAAAATGAATTAAAAAAAGATCTTTTATTCACTGAATATGTTATGGTAGTCATTTTTTTAACGATTTAATACATTATTCATCTTCAATAACAGCTTGATCTTGGTCAGGTATCATGAAGGACCGGAGCACTTTGAAGAAAACACTGGATGCAACAAAGAAATAAATCTGGGACAGTCCATCACAAGAAATCACACAGAAGGACAACACACACACACACACACACACACACACACACAGAGTAGCCAATCCACTAACCAGCATGCTTTTCAGAGGTTCAGAGGTGAGAGGAAACCATCTTACTCTGAGGAAACCCACAGAGCTTGGAATCCATTTTAATCTAATTACTTTACTCGTACTGTATCACACTTTTAACAACGATAGGCATTTTCCCAAGCAGCTTCACAGAATTCTAGAGGTGGTAGTGCGAGGAAACGTCCTGAGACATCATGAGGAAGAAACCTAGCAAGGAGCCAGATTTGAAAAGGAAACTCATCCCCTTTTGATTCTGGAATAATATATCAGGACTGTACACAGTTATACAGAGGAAAGGTGTACAGTAAAGTGTGCTGAACGTGCGTATGCAATGTTTGCTTTGACCCAAATTAGGCATACAATTCGCACAATGCTAACTATATCAACTATATAGTTATCGGTCCATCAAATCCAAAACGAAAAGATTCACCAACAGTTTTTTCAAAATGTAATTATCTTCATTAACAAGCATAGAAAAGACAAGATATTCACTGCACTTTATTTTATGCATTGCACTTTTTTTATATTCCTGGAAATACACGTGACGTTCAATTTCATTGAAATTATTTTCATAAGATGAAAAATATAGTTACTTTTCATCGCACTCCGAATTCCGTTTTCTTTCTGGTCAGGGGATGTACTGCATGTGTATTTTATTTATTAACACTTTAATCTTTTATTTATTTGCAATAGTATGATGTATGCATTTTTATTTATTTGATTTTTTGGTGGGCATCAAGGAGGTGCAGCTCCCTTAATTTCATTGTGTTGACCATGTACAATGACAATAAAGGCATTCAACCTTGTTCCAGTGTCAAACTACAGGAGCAACCTTGATGAAGGTGTCTTGGCATGTCAAGTATTTTTAGGGTATGAGGGAAACATTTAAACTAAATACTACTTTTGACTAAATCCATAAGCAGAACCATTTGTGCCTGAGGACAATAGCTGGTGTCCGTGTCCTGCAAGCATGCCACGTCACTGACCCTCATTGTGTGGCGTGGAGATGGTATGTGGAGAAGGGAAGCGGTGTTAATAGGCCGCGGTGAAAAGCTCAGCATGCGCTGAAAGGCCAGTCATGAGCTCAGCTTAGTCTATCAAACACTAGAGGGTGAGAGTGACCACAGATGGTGCCGTCAATAACCTTCACGCCCTCCACCATGCCATCAACAGGGAACACACACACAGACACACACACATACACACCCTGACCGCTTGAATGTAGCATAAGAATTAAGAGGAAACAGCAGATGGTTGGTGTGTGTGCCAGTAAAACGTCATGACCTGAAGTATCTACAGGATGAAGTGTAGGAATTGTTTCGATGGTTTGAGAGTGAGCCTAAGGTTCACTCAGGAGCTGCTAGTGAATGATGAGGACAGCTGTCAAGAAGTGATGTCAGCCTAATTGCTTCTAATTAAGTTGCGAGCTAGAGTATTCAGAGCACATCCTGAGCTTTAATTATATCAGCTGCCCTATAAGCAAATCACATTCAGTGCTCTTTCCACTTAAAACAAATGACACCTGAAAGCCTGCTTTCATCCATAGTCATCTTTAGTAAAGGTTTTGTCCTGATTAGGGCTGCGGTGTCCCAAAGTCGGGAATTTTGGGAGCATTGTGTGAAATGCGATAATACCTCCCTGAACTGGATGCCAGCCCATCGTCCCATACACATTCATACGCACACAAACACACACATAGGGCAATGTATCACACAATCCATCCTTTGCTAAGTTTCTTGGAGAAAACCAGAGCCTCCCAGAGGAAACCCAAACAGACAGTAACCTGAGCACAGAATTAAACCGGGAAACCATGGACCTATCAACTGTACCCGCTGCACCAAAATCCCACCCTGCGTTAACCTTTTAACGTTATAACAGGGACATCTGCAGCTGTTTAGCATACACGTGTCTATACTTTTAATCAACACACTGTATTTCCTTATTGTGAGTTATTATAGATTAGTAACACAGGATGACAGAGACATTACACTACTCAAGCCTCAGTCAGCAGAGAATGTTTAGGCATGGGGACAAGTGGCCCGAAATGCCTACGATGCATGATTGACTGCAAAGGTAATACAGTGAAAATCAAGAGTAAACGTATGTTTAGATGGCAATTCAGATCCAATTTTCAGGCATATCTGATGTGAACAGGAAAGGTTTTCAGCAGCCTGAACAGCAAAAATGGCTTCTCAGATTTCAGAACGTGCAACTCAATCTGAATAAAGTGGATCTCATCTTTGTTTCTGTCCTTCAGCGAGCTCGCTTTTCGACAAGAACACAAAAGGAAAACATGAAGACATTGGTTTTTTCCCTTTTCCAAAACCCACATATGAAATCAGCGTTAGCCTTTATACCATTTTCTCTGTGACACTGCTCTCCCACAAACCAACACTGACAGCACCCAAATGCCTTGCAGTTTGCCTGCATTTCACACATCCTAGAGCTTCCATAAAGGCAGTGTGTAATCAAAGAACGGGTCCAAAACCGCAGCGCATTCTCCTGTCCCTCTGAGATCCTTGCAGATGGTGCTATGAAGACTTTATGGGACTGTGAAATATGTGATACGCTGATTTTAACTAATGCCGAGAACCCTGCTGTTTCGGCTGTACAACCCTGTAGACTACTGAAGAAATCCAAATCAGTGACTAATACTAACAATGCAGAGTCTAAATGACCTAGTACACTGAGGTTAGTCATAGCTTACGGCATATTTAGACACCAGTGTCATACGTTAAAGTGGTTTGCGACAGAGTGATGAACCACATACAGTATATGGCATTCTGGAAAACGTTTCCACACATGAGGTCATTCTGAAGTTCCTGAATCCTTAATGAAGCCATTAATCTTGCAGAACTTACAGAGGAGTTAAAAAAGAAACAAATTACGCGCTGCTTCATAGATTCATCTAGAAGGCAAAGCTGGACCCCACCTCTCAGTGGCATCCAGAAAAACACACATCTTATTGGAAAGCAGTGTATATGATGGCTACAAGGGCAGATATTATGACGACCGGGGGTAGCTCAGCTGTCAGCAGGCAGCATGAGAGAGCCAGTGAGTCGTGACCCACGGTTACAAATAAAACGCCATCACACTAATAGCCTGGCAAAGAGAAAACAAGAGTATATCACTTCACTCGGCTGGTCCATACACCACATGATTACATGCTCATCTTCTGCACCTGCTCTAGAGGAGAGTGAATTAGCTATACAAACCTGAATACATCCTTTCTAATGATCGAAGAACCGATGCAGTGTCTGTTTTGTTTTTTTTTTGTGGGTTTTTTTTGCGAGATATAAATAATCTGTTACAGCATAGTTTATATTTTGGAAGACGTTTGCTTAGTGCCATCAGTATCTAACTTTCTCCATCTGCCAGTGCTGCAGTACAAAAGGCACTTTGTTTGCAGATCTGATGTAGAACATTTACCAAGCTTCAGTCAACAGATTTAAAATACCATATACCTTCTAGGAATGTAATGTCAGCCTAATTTTAATACTCGAATATCTGTAAGAGTTAGCAAATGTGTATTTGGTTATCTATTAGGAGAGGGTAAAAACACATATAGTGTGGCATAATGAAGTATATATTTTTTTTTACATAATTACACTTGCAATTTTTTATTTTTGTGTTTGACAGACACAATTCATAGAGCAGAGCTGCATTTATACCAACTGAAGTTTGCAGCCAGTTGCGTCAGCTCCCCTGACAATTTCGATAGCTGTCAGCAAGCAAAGTCAAGGCAACAGACTGATCTTAAAGACTGAGCCTAACTGTTTTTCCTTCCTATTGTAGTCATGAACTCTGTGTGTGTGTGTGTGTGTGTGCGCGTGTGTGTGTGTGATTGATAATGTCCGTGTGATGATCAGGCAGGGTGTATAGATGTTCCAACAGCTAGGTGAGCCAGACTGAAATCCTCCAAGAGACCTATCCCACCTGAATGTCCCTTAGCCCTGGAGGTCACTGAACAGCAGCAGTTAAAACTTAATACACTTTTGTCATTGCAGTGTGCAAAGTGGGCTTTTCTTTCCTTACTGTCACAGCCCATGAATGAGAAAGAGGACCAAGGCACCAAGAAAAGGTCCATTTTATTTTTAAATTCACATAAATGGGAGCAATGTGAAGTCAATGGTAATGCAATGGGCAACATGAACACTGGGCATATCCTGCTATTGAAAATATCAATGATAAATTAACTATAAGTCGATGTTTATGGGAAAACAGCAGGCTCGGCCTGATAGTCAGGCAACAGTGAGAACATGAGTTCCCATTCACCATCAAGAGGCATCCTGATAAGAAGACTGGGATGTTCACGCCCAACACATGACACCAAACAGTTCAAGAGAAACAGCAAGGAGTTTGAGCTTAAGTCAGGATTATGGTAACGATGCCAACAGGCTTGGGTCCAAACACCACCGCTCTGGTCACGACAGGCCGGACGTAAGCTGATAAAGAGGCATTCCAATCATCACCTTGGCTGCCCCATGAAGTTGGTGGATCACTGTTAACATACGTATTACCACACTGTTACTCTTGCACACACGAACACACACCTTCAAATCTGAGAACAACCAGATGGTGACACCTGGGAAACAAACCACAACAAAGTGTTTGGACACAAATTAGAGATTATTTGCAATGCAAAGTCAACCGGACAGCTGAAAGTAGTCAAAAAATAGAGAGTGATGCAAATCATATGTAAATCGCTAATTATTCAAGCACAATCAAACTAAACATTGAGCTTCTATTGGAAAGCAATCAACCTTCAATCCAAACAAACAAAACGCTCCAGTTTTTTTCGAAGGGTAAAGTGAAATTCAAGCATGCTCCCAACACCTTAGAGCAAAAATGCAGCTTTACATTTAAACTGTTTTTATTAACAACTAAAAATGTAAAATTATTCATATAGTGATGTTTTCTGGAATTAGACATTCATGTAAGATTCATGAAAGGAGTCTTGAGTGTCGGTGTTTGAAACAGTCAGCGTGTTTTGCACTTTCTGGTTTCTCTGTTACATGACAGTATGTATGTACATGATATGAATATGTACAAGTACAATGTACAAATTATTCATAAATAAAAAAATTATGAGTTTGCTGTAGTATGAAAGAAATAAAACAGTTCAGGCTGTGCTTCATGGCTGTAACAGTAACTCCATTGGGGAATTGTTGATTATTTTAGAATAAGCAGTCTGCATGATCATATTTTATTCTGCACACAGTACCTCTATAGATTATTTGTTTGAAATTATAGGTGTCAGGATGTTGTTTTCTGTGTCTGGTTAATTATTATCCAAGTTAAATGTTACTGTTACCCAGGGATAATGGTGTAATATTAGTAAATAGGTGGAACTCATAAGGGAATGAATTACCTCCCAGTACATTATATATCCAGTGCTAATATCAGAATAAACAGGCTACGTTAAGATGAATATTATACTCAAAAAAATGGGGAAAAGGGTACCTAAAGTTAATTACAGTAGTTTTTTCCTCCAGTTGTGCAGAAAGGCATGCTGATCTAAGTGGTACCATTACAGCACTGGATGGCTGGTCATGCATCTCTAATGAGCTGCTGTGTGAATAACTATGCATGACTGCTTATTAAAGCCTTAGTCATCGCTGGCACATTCCTGCCCTATGACTGCTGAGTAACGCCAACTCATACTGTACATGCCCCCCACCCCACCGCTTACACTCTCTCTGTAGAAACATGAATAATAAATGTGTCATCCATGGTTTAAGGCCAAATCCCTACAGTCACTCCATACAAGCAGCTGCTTCTTTCCCTAGCTACAGGAGGAAACAGGCAGAGAAGTATGAAGGAAGGATGCCTGTATGCCTGCATGTAATTCTACTAGAAGAAAAAAACTGCAAAACACACAGGATTCCCGTGAATCTGCAGGAAATCATTTGACCAAATCAGAGCTTGGGGAAACGGACCGGGAAAAGTTTAACTTAGAGTGCAATGGATCATTTCTGAAACTATGGGCCACAAGCCTTAGTGCTCAATTCGTGCTCAGATCCTCTTTTTTTTGTTTGTTTAACTGTTCACATTATTTTTAAAATGTGACCAGTATCAAATTCCAGTGTGAACTGACCTGCAAGCACACTCAAAGAAAAAACCCCAATAACAAAGGTGTCACACTGCTGTATGGAAGTAAACATGGAGACCACTAAAGTCAGTGTTTACGGTTTTGTTTATAAGTTGATGTGCAGTAAAAGCCAGCAAATTCACGCGCAGATTAAGAGGAGGATGAGCATGAGGAGGAAGAGGGCTAATTTTTTGGGTATTTTTGCTTTTTGTGGAGCAGTGGCTGCTAATTCTGTGTGTAGATGTGCACTTGAAGCTGGGGGCAGTGGGATCGTGACAGGAATCACTTCCCTGAAACGAAATTTCAGGATGTCAAGGACTTCTTTTAACTACATCTGTGACTCCCGTCAGCTAAGAATTGTAACGAATGTCAATCTAAAGTGATGTTAAGTCGCCAGAATACTAATATGACTGTTCACACTGATGTCACACTGCAAAAAAAAACAAAACAAAACAGATCTGTATCAGATTTGGGATCATATATGAAAAAGGCCCAAACTGGGAATAAAAATATCAGATTGTTCACAAAATTACCCTTTAAATAAATAAAAACAAAAAACAAAACAAAAAAACCCCCAGAGATCTGAACCACATATAAACAAAAAAAAACTGATTTAATCTATTTTGGCCTTGAACGTATAACCACAAAATGAACAACTACCATAAGACGAAGGAAGAACAACACCGCATGCTGAAGTCACTCCATACACACATACACCAAAACGGTGAGGGACATTAACTCACAAGAACACCACAACCCGGCTAAAAACAGGACCCAGAACATCCTGAACCAATAGTCACATACTGAAAACTTAAAAAATAACTTTTATTCATTCTTTTTTTTAAGAAAACAGAAAACTATATACTGTACGTAGTAATCACCCCGCTAAGCATGACGGGAAATATGCAAATACGCAAATCTCTAATTTGACGCCAAGAAATCACGACGTGACTGAAACTCCTGGCTCACAGGTCATTCATATGCACAACTCCAACTCGGTGTCGGATTTCTGCACATAATACTTTCACATCTCAGGAACTTTCTTTTTTGTTCTGTGCTAGCTGAGCTACACGGATATCTACCCATCTATCTAACTATGCTAGACAAATCTATCCCGTTGTATCCCCTGCAGCCGAGCTACTTTACTAAGTCGGTAAACAAACCCCATCCTGTAACCTTTCCTTTCTCCCCCCTCCTTTGACTTGTCCTTTCTTTCCTCCTTACCTTTGACTTGACTCTCGTACTCCGTGATGATCTCTTTATCCTTTTTAAACTTGGCAGGAGGATGCGACATTGTCCAGCCGTGCTCCGTGTGTGTAGCCGATGAAGGAGTTGCTAAGTGGCGTGTTTTTGTAAACAGTGACCCGGTGGAAGTTCAGCCTTTAGGACCAACGCATCCCGGAGACTTCCAACTTCTTCGGGGGGAAAATGGAGGGAAACCCCGGCAGACAGACAAACAAACAGACAGAGAAATACAGTCGGAGTCGGGGGTCTTGGGGTCGGGTTGGAAAATAACGTCTATGTTTGAGGTGTCCAAGCCGCAGGGGATCCACCATCAGTGGGGTCGCAGGAGGAAGCGCCGAGTTTCCCAAAAACCTCTGAGATCCAGCTAAGTTCACTCAAACTAGCTGTACATCAGCTCCTTAAATAATCCTTCAGATGAGTCCTGCACTGACCTGTTGATAATTTAAACAGATTTCCCCATCTGTGTGTAAATATAAATATATGTGTGTGAGTGTGTTCTGGTGCAGTATCCAACAGGATCCTCTGCCTGAGCTCGACTTCGAGTGGATCCGCAGATTTGAGCGCAGCGCATCTGGTACAGCGACTCAGGGGGAACGGGGAGGGACCGCGGCCAGGGGTGCCAGATTGGTGCCTAAGATTGGGGAAAGACCCCAGGTTAAAAGTCATCCAACACATTGCAAACAAGATGAAAAAACATTACCATTTACAGCTATCATTTATATTATAGGATGTCTATTATGGGAGCTATTACTCACGCATAAACGAAGCACAGGTTAGTGTAATAAAACTGTGAATACTACCAATCTGGCAACACGGGTTTGGCGCAGCACGCGGGCGGAAGCGCCGAACGGACACGGTTTGTCTAAACTTTTATCTGTAGCAAGACTGGACAGTGCTGTTTGAATTGTGCAAAAACAAAGACCCGCTTGGTTTATTATTTTAAAAGACTGCTTATAGGGAGACACTCAAACCCGCAGAATGTCAGGTGGTTATTTGTGATTCATTAAGCGTTATTATTTAAAGCAGAGATTTATCCACGGGTTGAACTCTTCTTCGAGGTGTTTCCTGCACTGCCATCTGGTGTCAAGTCATCGTCATTGCAAGGCAATAAATCTACGATTTGAAGTTTTCCTACTTGGAGCACATTTATGCTTAAAAGAAAAAATACTACAAAGTGCAGTAAACTGTAATAAGCTAAACAGTCATTATTTGGTGTGACAACCTTCTGTGTTTTTTTTTTCCTTAAATAGTATTCCAAGGTACAAGGTGTACAGTTTTATAAGGAAACAAGGAGCTGATAAGACTCTTCCATATGTTGCTTTCTTCACAGACATTAAAACATTTCTCAAATACATCTTTGACAGTAATGTTTGCAAATCTAAAATAGTTTTGAACTGAGAGGATAATGCAGAATTCATAAAATATAGATTTTTTTGGTACTAAAAATCTAGTGTGCCCAAGAGTTTTGCACAGAACTATATATCCAAAGATAAATATATAAGATTAAGCTTTTAAAAATGTTTAAAATGCAAACATATGAAAACTAGTTTAAGTGTGCTGCATGGTATACATAACTGCTGTCATAATTGATTTGTTTTAATTATAGCAGAAATCCTCTGCACCAGCATACCATTTCTTAGGGTTAAATGTATTTATAAATCGGTCTTCTGAAGTCAAATAAACACAAAGAAATAATTTCATTACAGGTTACATTCTTTTAATTCTATTGCACTGAGATGAATCAAATAACGATTAAATTATTAAAGAAACATATCAGCCCAAACCATCAAAGACTATAAAAACACAATTTAAGGTTAAAGATGAACAATAATAATATACATTGTTCAGCAGCAAATGAGACAACACAAAGTGTACTAAAATTAGTGTAGAAAGACAAACACCAAAAATATTTATATGAACTTAATAAATAAGGTTCTGTAAATAAACAGTGGTTTGGAAATATGCAGAAAAATCGGTGAATAGGGATGCACCTATCCAGTCCTGCATAATAGCCAATATTGTTGACTGATAATGCAAATCATAGACATGAGCACATAAACTGTATTCATGCTTGTCAGGATCATGCCTGTGAGGATGCACATAAGCCTGGCAGAGTCTCAGTTACCATTATTATGTCAGTTTCTCATCAGTATGAGCAAATATTCAAGAGCTACTGGAAAGGGGATTGGTGCACCACCATCAATGATCATAAGTTACAGAAGTTCAACCATAAGTTAATCATCAGTTAATATAGTTCTGTTTCAAACAAAACACAATTTTGACCCAGTGTCTCCTCCTAGCTCAGCTTAAAGAAGGACTCCTCCAGGACTTCTGTGAACTTGTCCTTCATCTGCTGACGAAATCCAGTGTACCACTCCAGCAGCCTCATTCTCCTCTCCGTCTTCTCGGCCTGCGTCATCACCTTCTCCTTGTCCAGGATGGCAGGCAGCTCTTTCCAATCCTTGAGGAAGATAAAGGGTGCCCCTGCATCTTTGAGCAGCCGAAGAGGTGAGCTGCGGCCGTCGGCACAGGCCCCCGCAGTCAGGACATCCTCCACCACGGGCACAGAGCCATAGGCACAGGCCTCGTAGGTGCGGTAGCACTCAGTGTTTACTCCAACCGGGCACAGGGTCAAGTCGCTCTGAGCCAGAGCCATCTGGTACTGCCTGGAGGTTTCTGCTGTCTCCTGAGGAAGCCACCTGAGGGACAGGAATCATCATGTCACCGTAGATACAATCATGTTGGGAATACAGGTTGGTTGTTGTCTGTGGAAAATATGCAAACTGCAAGGGCTAAAAGCCTAAGCTTAGCTGGGATTCGTTCTGAACCTCACACCAGAACACAAGAGGTTAATTCCTAGATAAGTGTACATGAATAAACAGGATGTTAAGTAAAACAGTGCCATTATATCTTGGTAAATGCTTTGCAGACATTCTATTTTAAAGATGACAACAGAAAGACATACTTCTCCCGAGCATTTGTAAGACATTGTTTTTCCAAGCCATTCTGCTTCAAGATGCCCATGAGGGTTTCCCGAGAAGAGTTCTTATAGACTGTGCCGAGGAAGTTGCAGGTATACGGACGCACAGTGCTTACCATCTGGGTATTCGGTGTAACAACTGGGAAGTGTCTATACCTGTTGACCAAGAGGAGGGAAAATAGCATAACACCATTTGAAAAACAGTCATTAGGTATATTTACATACATTAACATTTTAGTAATCTGTTAATAATCTGAGTAATACCTCAGTCAAAATAGATTACACCCACCGAGGCTATTTTGAATGAAATTTCTGTCGGATTGAATGAGGTGGGTTTTAATTGGAATAATCGGTCACAAGAATACCTGATAATAGCCAATAATAATCAGTTATAAGAATAACAGTTATGCAAATATCTGTGTCTGATTAATTCCAATATCGGACTCTGAGTGTATGATCTGTGCATGTGCATCTAGGTCACAGTGTGCTCCCTGTGCAAAAAAAAGAGAAAGAAATAAGTAAATGAATAAAAATAAAAATCAACACTAATCATTAAAAATGCTTCCAGTATGTGCCCAAGTGTGGATCAGGTTGCAGTGGATAACGTCTACAGACCTTCCAGTTTAATGTCCCTTTAAGTTCTTTTTTTATTTATTTATATATATATATTAGGGGTGGAGCCGA
>JAQMCW010000036.1:6311328-6322237 GCA_030068335.1 Chrysichthys cranchii | reverse complement strand
ACTGCAGCCATTACAACAGTTCGGGTGCTGAATTGGCTGCCTGCAGTCCAGATCTTTCACCTATAGAGAACATTTGGCGCATCATTAAACAAAAAAAAAATATGTCAAAGACAACCACAAACTCTTCAGCAGCTGGAAACCTATATCAGCAAGAACGGGACCAAATTCCAACACCAAAACTCCAGAAACTCATAACCTCGATGCCCAGACGTCTTCAAAATTATTTGAAAAGAAGAGGAGATGCTACACCATGGTAAAGATGCACCTGTCCCAACTATTTTGAGACCTGTAGCAAGCATCAAATTTGAAATGAACTCATTTTGTGCATAAAGTTGTAAAATTTCTCAGTTTAAACATTTATGTTATCTGTGTTCTATTGTGAATAAAATATTGGCTGATGATTTGAAAGTCTTTTAGTTTTCATTTTATTCAAATTTAAAGAATGTCCCAACTTCTCTGGAATTCAGGTTATACTAATAAATATGTTTATTTTGTAATGTAACTCTCAGTGAAAGTTGAGTCTTCAACTGATAAGTCTGATCTCTTTTCACTTTGGTCAATGGTTTCATCTGTTACCCATAATACCACAATTTGAGTGCAATATTTGCTGTTTGCTCCACTACTTCTATGTTGAATTTCTTATTAATATGACGTTACATGTTGCTCTAAAGTGGCAATTTAGAAATGAAGCTCTTGCTGCTTTATTTTTAGGAGCTGTAACTGAATTGTTACCTGTCTGTTACCCATTAAGTTTCAGATCGTAGAATTGTTTTTCCTCCTAATTGCACTAGCAGTGTCTCTCCCTGTGATACCAACATGGCAGACAACCATTATTGTCGTTTGGCAGACGCTCTTATCCAGAGTGACATACATTTATTTCATTCAACCAGAAACTCACACACTCACTCACTCATCTTCTATCGCTTAAACCTGTTCAGGGTCACAGTAGGAGCTGGAGCTATTCCCAGGTGACTTTGGGTGAAATGTGGGGTACACCTTGGGCAGGTCACCCATCCATCACAGGGCCGACACAGAGACAGACAACCATTCACACTCACATTCACACTTATGGGCAATTTAGAGTAGCCAATTAGCCTAATCCCCTCTGTACATGTCTTTGGACTGTGGGACGAAACCGGAGAACCCGGAGGAAACCCACACAGACACGGGGAGAACATGCAAACTCCACACAGAAAGGCACACAAGTCAACCCCAGGGATCGAACCCAGGACCCTCTCGCTGTGAGACGACAGTGCTAACCACCACACCACCCTCAACCAGAAACTTCTCATGGGAATACAGTAATGAAAATACAGCACTGACCTGACAACCCGAATCACTAAACTTTTCAAAAGAATACTTTTTAATGTGTCACTGGGTGGACTTTTTTTTCTTCTTCTCTTTAGGACTAGGTTTATGCATTTCAGCGTTGCCTTTCAGTGTTCTGGAGTAACAGTGTTTTATTCTATAAAATAAAATCGATAATTGGATTATTCTTGAAGAGCTTCACAGGCCCACGGTGAAGACAAAGCTTAGGCTATACAATAAAACGTTGTCTTTTTGTCGAGGTTAGATGTGATTCCTATCTAACTGCTGTAAAATGTCACCACCCACACCTGAATGTCACAGTTTCCAGCCACACACAGGGGAAAGCCTTGTGTTTAAGCCTTGGTTCTGTTTCTTTACCCAAATATTTACCAGTGAGTTACTCTTTAATCACATGACACCCCACTACACATACTGTACACACTGCACAAGACAGCACCCAAACCAGGTCAGTTTCCTCATGCATGGTGTCCAATAGTTTGTCTGCTTTCACTTTCCTGTGTCAAAAACAAACCAAGGAAAGGTTTGTTTAGCTTTGGAGCAAAATTTCAAGGGTTGAACGTGTACATACATGTGTTTATTTTGTGTAAAAAAAAAAAAAAAAAAAAAAAAATTCTCCAGTTAGCTCCAGCTTTGCTCCAATGCAAATCAGGGAAATGTGACGTTGGATATGCAAATCTTGGGTTTCCGCACTGAGCTCACATTTACATTCGGGTCCTCTTGGTTTTGGGTGATTTTCCTGCCACCACATTTACATTATTTTCCCTGAATATTTTCTACAGAATTGTGTGGGCTGCCTGCTCCAACCTGTCAGCTACTTCCCTCAGTGTCGACCCCCCTTCTCTCTTTTCTTTTTCGTAGAGTTTTTTCCTGCCCCTGAGGGGCTGCTAACAGGTGCTTTCATTTTCACCTGCCCTCAAACCTCCCTTTGAGTTAACAACCCAACACACGTTGTTTTAAAGTCTCAAACTCCTTCTGAGTGAGATTTATACTACTAAACAAAGGCAAAAAGCCCTGAAACTGTAACCTGAAGCTACTTCCACCCTCCTCAACTCAGGGGCTTTATTTATTTGCATTGATAGCATCTTCACTTCCGCGTCTTTTTATTAAGGTTATTGGCCGCGTCCCAAACCGCACACTAGCCTACTTAATAGTAGGTCACAACTTACGGTCAGTTCACTTGGTTGCCGCTTTATTTTGACACTGACAGACTATTTCAGCCCAGCAGGCTACGATAGGCTCTGGGACGGAGCTTATAAGGCTTACTTCCTTGTGTTTAGAGAATAGAGGAACTGAGCACTTTGCTCAACTTGGGCTCATAGAAGAAGAAAAAAACCCTTTTAGTTTAGAAGTGTTGTTTTTTTTTTTTTTGAAACCAACTTTTGCAACTTCTTCCTGAATGTAAAATGTGAGTTTGTGAGTTAAGGAGGACTGTACGTCGACGTTGACCAGTGTTTTCCTTGGACGAGGGTAAGTTTGAATTAGTTAATTGTGCTGTAGGGAGTGAGGTTACTCTGTAAAAGGGGAAGGAGAAGCAAAAAGGCTTTGCTACATTGTATGTATGTAGGTCACTTGTATGTATGTATGTATGTATGTATGTATGTATGTATGAAGTGGTGAATGGAGAGGGCGAGGACACTTTGTTTATGATGATAGGAAGTACACAGAGGTGTATAATATAGTGTAAGATGGTCAGAGAACACCCAGAGCCTGTAAGCTCTTGTTCTGGTTTACCCTTACTTCTTGCATGTTCATCTGAGATACAAAGCACCATGGACTAAGAGAGATTTCACCCTTATGTGAACTGATTTCTGTAACATAGCCTACATGCGCACATAACATAGGACAAGATGAAATGTGTAGCCTACACAAGAACAAGGACCATGACATGAAGCTACAGGAGTGTGAGATGGAGCCTGAGGAAACTCATTAGTTTGGATGAGATCTGCTACAGGAGCTACTAGGCAACAGTCTGAGGCATGTGTGAAGAAATGCTGTAAAGGTGACTTCAGAAATAAAGAAATGAAATGTTTTTATGTGGGAGAAAAGTAGTAAGATGAATAAATGAAACAAAGTCAGGATTTGGTGTAATACACCGTGGCGTTTGTTCTTAAACTGTAGTCCCAGGAACTATTTTGGGGAATTTTGTAAGGAAATTATCATAGTGGGAAATGCTTTTATTTTTGTATGCAGCATGTGGGAAGATTCATTCATGTTTTTTTTTTTGTTTGTTTCTTTTTTTTGGAAAGAAAATTTTAAGAATAGAGTGGTTATTTATGTAATATGTTGCTTTCTTAACTGGCAGTACAAGGCATTTTTCCAAATACCTTTATTTTTTTCTTTTTGGAAAAGTAATGATTGGAAATCGAAAACATTTTTTTTGCACCGACTCAGTAATTCAGATCTTTTTTTTTAAAGAAAATTTTAAGAATAAAGTGGTCATTTATGTAATATGTTGCTTGCTTTACTGACAATACAAGACCTTTTTCCAAATACCTTTTTTTTTTCTTTTTGTAAAAACAACGCTTGGAAATCTGAGATGTTTTTGTACCGACTCAGTAATGCATAATGTATAAAGTAAATATCTATAACCACATTGGTTCTAAAAACATTTTTTTTAATAGAAATCCAAATACATAATCCAGACTGTAAAGATTACTGACATGACAGATCCAGATGGGATTAAAATCCTAGAGATATACTGTGCTCATTGTTACCTTACCCCTCCTTCCATATAAACCTAGTGCTGCCCGAATAAGGCTGAACTCAGTCTAAGAGTCTAAACACTGCCTGATCTTTATCAGGCACAGGAGCCGTTGCTGACTCAAATGCTGCACAAGCATCCCAAGCTAAATTACATTTGGGCTAATAATACACCAATTATTGCCATTGGGGCACATTTTGCACCTAAACCCAACAACATTTGGCCTGTTAGTTTTTGCTGTTTTCATGTAATAAAGACATCAGACTTAACCAGAAAGAACAATTCTTTTTGCTGTACATGGCTTTATGTGTGTGTGTGTGTGTGTGTGTGTGTGTGTGTGTGTGTGTGCGTGTGTGTGTGTGTTGGACTTTTTTTCTTTAGCACCATATAGCTTTCTGTTTTAATGGACATATCCCGCATATTTCCTCTGTTAACTATATTGGGCTGTGGTTTTCAAAGTGAGATCATTGAAGCATAGCCAAGGGGATTTTTAATGTTTTGGGTTTTTTTGCTTTATTACTGTAGTGGGTATCATACTTACCATTGTAAGTTAATACATATATTATTTATTAACTTCTTAGCTTGTTGGACTTGGAAGTTGAATCAGTTGGATTTAATCCAAGCCTCCATAATGGAAAACCAGTTACATTACAGATTGTGACAGCTTGAATCTGTTGTAGTCTATCTTTGGAAAGTTCAGGAATAAAAAGCTCTATGGATTAAAACACTCACTTGCTTTTCAGTAAGCACTTTATCCTGGTCAGGGTTACAGTGGATCCAGAACCTCTCGCAGGAACCCTGGGCGTGAGGCAGAGACACACCCTGGATGGGACGCTAGGCCATCACAGGGCAGCATGCTCACGTGTTCAT
Organism: Chrysichthys cranchii; assembly: GCA_030068335.1. Classification (NCBI taxonomy): domain Eukaryota; kingdom Metazoa; phylum Chordata; class Actinopteri; order Siluriformes; family Claroteidae; genus Chrysichthys; species Chrysichthys cranchii. Next base: position 6,317,337 of record JAQMCW010000036.1, on the reverse strand, counting down.
TCAAACTTAGGGTTTATTGTAGCCAGTCCAGCTACTGGTTTGTGGACAATATGCTTAGAAACTCCACACAGAAAACAACCTAAATGCAGAATTGAACCTGGGACCTTGGAGCACTGCCTGTTGTGTCTGTAGGTGCTTTTGGACCGGAGGGACTTTTCATCATTCTTAGAACTGTTGGAGGAAGTAGCCCCCTTTTTTGTGTGTTCGCTCCAGAGAAACTCAGAATGATTATCGTTCTCAGAATGTCATTTTTAGAAATTTTTTGATATCTTACGTCAGGGTAATTACTCTCCCAGCACAGTAGGATTGCAAGAGACACATGTGTATGGTGAAAGAAAGTGTAATGAGATTCACCCCGTCACACAGTCTTTTTTTTTTTTTTTTTTAAATCAGTCAGGGTGCATTACACTACCAGGATAAAACAGACAGAAATTTACAGAAGACAGAACAAGAGCTTTTTAAAATAAAAATCCACAAGACATGAAGTGCTTAACAGATGAAAGAAACTGAAGCCTGAAGTTCCGTAGTGAGCCAACTAAATTAAAACAAAACAAAAAAAGGCTATAAAAGATTGAGTTATGCAGAAAATCGCGTGTGCTGTCTGTCTCAGCTTTCCGACAAATCCATATGATAGAAACGTAAACAAAGGGCAGCGTGGGCACTTCTTCTGAGAGACGGCACGAGGGGGAATATGTGACATGTTGGTCAAAATCACTAAAATCACTGATAGAAAAATCATCACTGGAGTTTCTAATTGGCAGGTGAAAAATAAGTCTTCACATCTGGGTATTGAGCAGCCGAATCCAGATCGACAGAAAACATTCAGAGTCAGTTACAGGCTTAAATCCGTGTGAAACGTTAGGTGTGTAAACAACAGCTCTTAATGTGAGAGGTAAAAATTAAAAAAATAAAAACGGATAAATGGAACATCAGTGAAGTCCAGATTTCATTGATTGTGTATGTGAATACAATGCAGTTTTGATGCGGCTTAGATCACGTCAGTGTTCCTACTGGCGGTGCAAATGCAAACAACAAAAAAGCCCGTGAAGGGGTGTAGTTTTCAGGGGAGCTTTCTGTCAAAAAGTCCCTAGAACTGTGTGGTCCGAAAGTGCCTTTATCTTATTTATTTATTTATCTTATTGTTTATATTGAAGATTTAGTTCTATTAGTATTCATTTATTTAAAAAAAAAAAAACTGCTGCAATGGTTTGTGCAATTTGTGTTACAGTTGAAGAAGTTCCTGTCAGCAAAAAAATTGAGAACCTCTGATATACTGCCTCAAATAGTGTGTACTGAACCACAGGGGAGATGCTTAGGATAAACTCCTAGTTTATTATTCAATGTTTTATCCTAAAGATTATTATCCAGTAACTCCTATTAACTATTCAGTAATTACAGTGAAATTAATCAAAATATATATACGTAAGGCCATAAGGCAGTATGAAAGTGTGGCTCGGCTGCTAGGTCCTGGGATTTGAAGTGATTAACATGTCAGACTATTTCCTCCTTCCCTGACAACACTGGTTTGCGTGTATTGATCGTACTAGTGTACAGTTGAGCGCACTTATTTTCAGACGTTCTCGCATGCTGGGGACACAGTGAAGTCAACGAAAGATTAAGTAACATTCAGTTTGTAAGGTTTCACAGATGTTTCTTCCTTATCTCGAGTAAAATAAAGTAACCACCAGTTAATGTATATAACTAGTGATATTAATAGTAATTTAAAAAAATTCTTGTCATACTTTCCCTAATAAAATATTCCCTAATAACCCATATACCCACCAGGTTCCTTTAAAACGGCTTCCTGTCTGTTTGGTTTCTTTTGAGCAGCTTATACATTGTAAAAAAAAACAAAAAACAAAACCCTTTTTTTATTTTTAAAGCATTTTTTTTTTATTGCTTTTGCCTTGTGTTTTGGATCGTTGTCTTGTTGCCGGATACACCCTCATTTCATTTGTTCTTCAACTTCTTGTAATCCTTTTTAATAGATAAATAACATGGGAGGGGTGTTGAAAACCTTTGCACTCAACTGTATGTGTAGAAATTTCTTAACACACATTTTTTTCTTCTCTCTCATGTTACCTCTCTCTCTCTCTCTCTCTCTCTGTCTGTAGTTCTCTCTCTCTCTCTCTCTCTCTCTCTCTCTCTCTCTCTTTCTCTCTCTCTAGTTCTCTCTCTCTCTCTCTCCTGCTCACTCACTCACTCTGACAGTTTTTTTTCTAAAGGTGAAGTGTTGGGTTCGCTGGGTTAATGCTTTACTAAAGCTGAAGGACTCCAATCTCTCAGCTTTCTGGGTCTTCACAATTTGCTACCCTCTTTCATTTGCAATGCAAACGCGAGCTGCTGTATGGCACAGCGTCCCCTCCTGCTTTGCCTGTCATGGTTAAGCAATAGGAACAACAGACTTGTATTACTTTTACTGTAAAGAAAAGTGTACTGTTTAATTAAACCCACAGAGAGCTAACTGTCTGCTGCCAATATTCTTTCTTTCACTTTGCCTTTGTGTGTGGTGTACATTACCTTTATCTTCAGTCTCGCAAGCCACAGACTGAAATGACACAAATGTATGTGTTAAAACAAAGTGTTGCCTCGTCAGATATTTCAGAGTTGCCCATTTCCCAGAATTCTGAGAAACTGCATTGTTTTGAATCATCTGTTTGTAAGCTCCAAAGCAAGCAATGCGTGGAAAGTACATGTCTTATACGTTTATCTCTAGACCTCATGCATCTGTGTGTCTGTGTGTTTGTGTATTTAACAGTGTTTGTGTGTGCCAGAAGCCAAGATGTCAGGGCGACACGGAGAAATGACAGAGTATCAGAAAAGTCTGTTAAAGCGCTACCTCGAGAGTGGCATCATAATGACCGTGTACAGGCAGAAAATGGAGAGACTCAGTGTACAGGTCATTATGGAGACCAGGCAGGTGGCGTGGACGCGTGTTGCTGGCAAAACAGACGGAGTGTGTGAGTAACTCATCCTGAATTCGATTAAAACTTGGAGTCTTGATTTAGCTATTCTGTGGATCAAAGTAAAAAAAACGTGGGATTTATTCGGAATTGTTCAAGAAAGGCTAAAAAATGCAGAATCAAAAATGCACCTAGCTTGAATAATGCGTTTAATGAGGTGTGTTAAACTGCAGAGCAAAGCAATCTATTTAGCATCATTGCCCTCTAGGGCTATTATTAACATCAAGCATAAGATAACTTTGTTAAAAAACATTTTTTATAGTTATTTGTTCTGTAGCTAACAAGAAAAAAGAGCCTGGAAACACAGTTTAATATTTGGTCTCTTTGTTGTACGTTATTTTTCATAGAGCATGCTGAGTTGAAGTCAGGGTCTTTATGGTATAAGTTGTTGTTCATAGTGTTATAACACTTCTGTTATCAAAAATTTCACACCTCTGCTTCCACCATCAGCCCCTCGCACCGTCTATTCTTAGTCAACTATTTTCTTTCATTTTTTTTATTTCCTTTCCTCATTGAACATGCGACATCCAAATTAAATCCCTGTTTTCTTCCCCTAGTGTGGCATACTACACAGAGTCCTCGTATAACTGTTTAATATTTTGTCTGCAGATTTTTATCAGTTTTTTTTTCCTAAGATTCAAGCCTTTAATCAGGATTTATGTGTTCAACCTGCTTAAATTAGCTGATATTAGGAAACTAAAAGTAAACGTTGCAAGATTTTATTTTATTTGGATAAATTTGGAAACTTTTGTTAATTTTATTTGATTTCATAGGGAGGGTTATAATATAATGACATAAATTGTGGTTTGCGGCACGATTATGATCCTTGGTCAAATCTGATTCTGTGTATTGCAGTGGACCTCTCAGAGATCCGTGAGGTACGTCCGGGAAAAAACTCCAAGGACTTTGAAAGACTTAAGGACAGCAAGGACAAGCATGCAGATAACATGTGTTTCACAATTTTCTACGGCTCCCAATTTATCCTTAATACCCTGAGCCTGGGGGGTGAGTGTGTCATCATGGCCTAAATGTAGCACAGTGCAAATTATCTCCAGATATCACTGACATCTTCCTCTGAATGCAGTCGTTTATTTATATTCAGTGCACTGGAATGACATTTAACATCACGACCATGGCATGCAGTGAAATGTGTACATTTAGATGGCATTTCAAATCAATAAGTAGATGGAGGTGTAATGAATTTGAATGTGTTGTTTTATAGTGGACTCAGTAGAAGATGCAGATAAATGGCTAAGAGGACTGGAGCTGCTTAGAGAAGAGACACTTCAGGCTTGTACACCTGAAATCATCGAAAGGTATGCATACATGCGTGTATTTATACTGAATTGCCAGTTCATTAAGTTACAGTTCACCTTCCTTGTAGTTGTATTTTATCAGGTGATTAGTAATGAGCATATTACCAAAAAGAGACCACCATAAGATCACCACTGACCAGAAACTGTTTGGGTGGTCAAGATTTACAACACAGCATTGCTACTGACATGTTAGTGACATTTGAGTGGTTGTAGTTCTGATACAGTTGAAGTCAGAAGATTACATACACTCATGAATATGAATGTCATGGCACTACTGGGTTTTGGTGATTTCATTGAACTCTTCCTTTTCTAATGAAGAATGACTGCACATACGTCTTGACTAGAAAGAACAAGAAAATTTGGGATTTCTGAAATCAAAGCAGGGTCCAAATTACACATACAGCACACCCAATATTTGGTTAAATGTGCCTTAGCAAGTTTCACCTTGACCAGGCACTTTTGGTAGCCATCAACAAGCTTCTGGCAGAATTCTGGTTGGAATTTTTACCACTCTTCTTGCAGAATTGGTAACGTTCAATTAAATTTGTGTGGGTTTTTTTTGTCACAACCCAACATTTAAGCACAGTCCACATGTTTTTCATAGGATTGAGGTCAGGACTTGTTTTAAGTTTAATGTTAGCCTGGTTTGTCTATTCCACAACCAGCTTTGATGTGTTTGGGGTCATCGGCATGTTGGAACACCCAATTATGTCCAACTTTCACTCGTCTAGCTGATGGTTTGAGGTTATGCTGAAGAATTCTGAGGTTCTTCATTGTTCTGTCCACTTTGTGCAATGGAGCAGTTCCACTGGCAGCTGAACCAGCAAAGCTCCAGAGTATGATGCTACCACCACCATGCTTAACATTTGGTACAGTGTTCTTCTGAACCTCTGGTCATTGTGGCCAAGCAGCTTCATGATAAGGCCTGTGCCTTGATGGTTCCTGGGTTGTTCCTGACCTTCCAAACCAATTTCCTTTAGTTGAGGGTGACAGTTTTGTTCTCTTTGCAGACCTTGGCAAAGTTGCTGCAGCTCCCAATAACTTGTTCTTGAATAACTTTAAATGTTGTGCCCTACCACTAGAGAACCTACCAGCTGTAGTCAAGTCATAATCATTAACAGGAAGTTAAGAGGCCTTTGCCTTGGAGAGAAGACATTCATCAGAAGACTTTTTGGAACGTTTAGCCCCAATAATCTAAGTGGGTGCATGTATATTTCTAACCCTGTATGTTTAATTTTTACCCTGTGTTGATTTCAGAAAACCCAAATGAAATTTCATTAAAACTAGTGCACCAAATTATTGTTTTTTTGTTTTTTTGTTTTAATTAAAGAGGTAAATCACTGGAAGCCCGCTGACTGTGTGTAAACATCTAAATGCAACTGTATGTGTATCAAATATGTCAGCGACTTTAGTGGTTTACTGTGTTATTTTTGTGTAGCTTATTGACACATATATAACACATTACTGTCATATGTGGTATCAGACACAATAGCTCTTTTTTTTTTAAATAACGTGACATTAGCCTTTCCATCACAGTCTCATTAACTCTCCAAAATGCTGCCATAACCTTCTAATCCAGAGGAATCAAGTTCATTTTAATGCTTAACCATTATGTTTTAGTTCATGATCATAAATAAGACAATTTGGAGTTTTTATATATATATATATATATTAGGGCTGCCACGATTAGTCGACTAGTCACGACTACGTCGACTATCAAAATCGTCGAC
>JAQMCW010000036.1:6251622-6264821 GCA_030068335.1 Chrysichthys cranchii | reverse complement strand
ACACACACACACACACACACACACACACACACACACACACAGTGGAACCTTGGTTTGCGAGCATAATTCGTTCCGGAGATGTGCTTGTAATCCAAAGCACTCATATATCAAAGTGGGTTTCCCCATAAGAAATAATGGAAACTCAGATAATTCGGTCCACAACCCAGAAATATTTATATAAAACTGATTAATACAAAATATAAAGTAAAAATACAGGAAACAAAATAACCTGCACTTTACAAAATATAAAGTAAACACACATAAAACAAAATAACCTGCACTTTAGCTTTGAAAAGAATCGTGGTTGGTGTGAGGGAGACGAGAGAGTGCCAGAAAACAGGAATATCAAATGCTACATCAAACAAAGGTAAAACACGGAAACTAGAGTACAAACAAGAGTCAAAACATGACCAAGGTAAACACTAGAACGTGGCTTGGCACTAGTGTGGAGAAATGCAAACTAATGCTTCGCAAACTTAGCGTTCATGAGTCAGTCTATTCATAATCTATAAAATTAGTCCTAATGCAGAACACCTGTAGTAACCCACGTGACGGGAGTCCTCCGGCATGCACCGCTATTGAGAATGTCCAAAACGGGTGTGCTGCATGCGTGCTCCGTGTAGGCAGATCCATGACAGAGCACAGGAGAGAGGAGGAGAATTATTGTGTGTTACTTTCGATACAACAAGAGGAATCACTGCAGTCTGTCGACTCACTGGAATCTTTTTCCTTTCATGCAACTTTAACAAGGAAACTATCCAAGGATGGCTGCTTTTGCCTCCTTTTGAGGATTTTGCGGAAATACGACATTACATTGGCATTAAACAGATGAGTGACACACACTAACAGTATATACACTAGTGCGGAAGCCACAATCTTGCAGTGAGTGAGAGAGAGAAGTTGTGATCACGTGAGGCTCGGCAGACGGATACTACTCGTATTGTAAAACCTCACTCGTTAACCAGGTAAAAATGTATTCAAAATTTTTGCTTGTCTTGCGAAACACTCACAAACCAAGTTACTCGCAATCCAAGGTTCCACTGTATACACATACTCATTATTTGGCAGACACTCTTATCCAGAACAACTTGCATTCATCTCATTTATACAACTGAGCAGTTGAGGATTAGAGGCCCAGCAGTGGCAGTTTGGCGGTGCTGGAAATTGAACTCACAATCTTCCAATCAATAGTCCAACATCTTATCCCCTGAGCTACCAGATGGATGGATGGAGAAAAAAATTAAGTGAGTTTTCTTAAATCAGAATCTCTATGTATGGCAGCCATTTCATTTCAGTGTCTGTGGGGGAATTCCAACCCTGGCACACCCGATTTGAATAACGAGAGACTGATTAGGTGATCACCTGAACCAAATTTTATTTAACAAGCAAAAGTATTAAAAACCACTGTTAGTCGGCACTATCCTCTTGCAATAGGACCAGTCTGGATGACAGAAACTGTGCTAGCAGTACCTTACCTTTAATTGGAATACAAAATATCTACTCACGATGCCAAAAGAGTTAGAAAGAAGCGTTTTGAGTGAGAAAAAGAAGGGTTCAGTTCTGGCTTTACTAGCAGAGGGGTACATTGAGCATCAGGTTGCTTCCATTTTCAAAATTTCAAAGCCGGCAGTTCTCAGGAACAAGAAGGTCAAATAACAGATGACACTCCACTACCAGGATGACTGTCAACTCCTTCGAATGTCACACAACTGTAAGATGACATCAAGTGACCTACAAAAAGAATGGTAAATGGCAGCTGGGTTTAAGTGCACAGCAAGGACAGTTTGAAACAGGTTCCACCAGGCGGGGTTGAAGTCATGCAAAGCTAGAAAAAAAGCCCTTCATCAATAAGAAGCAAAGAAGAACCAGGCTGAGGTTTGCTAAAGACCATTTGGATTGGATCACAGAGGACTGGAATAAGGTCCAGAACTTCTGAGTTCACTCACTCATGTTCTGCCGCTTAATCCTGTTCAGGGTCGCAGGGGGAAGCTGGAGCCAATCCCAGCTGACTTCAGGCAAGAAGCAGGGTACACTCTGGACAGGTCACCAATCCACCACAGGGCCAACACACCCAAACATTCACACCTACGAGCAATTTAGAGTAGCCAATTAGGCTAATCCCCTCGGTACACATCTTTGGACTGTGAATATGCAAACTCCATATAGAAAGGCACCCAGATCAACCCTGGGGATCGAACCCAGGATCACCTCACTTCTGAGTTAAATTTTCGGCTTTTCCCATCACTTGGTCATCTAATGGTTAGGTGGAGTCCTGTCTCACATGCACTGTGAAATTTGGTGGAGGATCTTTGATGATCTGGCGGTACTTCAGCAAGGTATATTTGGAGGCATAATGGGGCATATTTTTGTTTGTGAAGAATGCGTGAATCAAGCCATGTGCAAGGTTATCCTTCTGCTCCAACAATGTTTCCTAACTCTGAGGATTGGATTTTCCAGCAGGACAATGCTCCATGCCACACAGCCAGATCGATCCAGGAGTGGATGGAGGAGCACAAGATCAAGACCCTGTCATGGCCAGTCCAATCTCCAGACCTGAATCCAATTGAAAACCTCTGGAAAGTGATCAAGAAGAAGATGGATGGTCACAAGCCATCAAACGAAGCTGAGCTGATTGAATTTTTGTGGCAGGCGTGGCATAAAGTCATGCAAGAACAATGTGTAAGACTGCTGGAGGGCATGCTAAGACGCATGAAAGCTGTGATTAAATGTCAGGGTTATTCCACCAAATATTGATTTCCGAGCTCTTCCTAAGATCAAACATTAGTAATGTGGAATAAAACAAAAGTGTTCACCTTTCTCAAACACATACATATAAATACTGTAGTAAAACCAGAGAAACTGAATTTTGCAGTGCTCTCAATTTTTTTCCAGAGACATATAAATGCAATTTTTTGTATAAAGGTCTTTGCACGTCCCAGTATATAGAAATTGTTTAAATCCTTGATTTGTCTCTTTTTCTTGAAAGACATTTTCAAGAATGACGTCCACAAAATATCTTGCATTGTCAATGTTTATCACATTGTCGTTAAAAGTGGAAAGACAACTTGGCGGCGTACCTAGAGGAAAAACAAACTTCTGCAGAGTTGCTGAGCCAAAATTAGACAGTTGTTTCATTTAGTTAAGGTCAACAAAGCCATGCTGGTCTGTATTTGATAGTCGTCATGTATAATAAAGTTACAAACATGCTAGAAGCACCAACAGAGATATGTACCATGGCTACAATAGTAGCAGATTGCACAGGGTTTTCAGTGAAGTCTTTGTGTCTCTTGCATGGAGAAACGGAGGTTTGTGTGGTATGCTTTAGTCCCAGGGGAGAGAACAAATTGCGAAATTTTTGGAGAGTCTCAGTCAAGACATAAAAGGAATGTGAGCCAGTGGAATAAGGAAACTGAGCAGGTAAAAAAGAAACCAGAGAGTAACAGAGAGAAATGCATTTTAATGGGTCGTTTGAAAAAGTCAGCAGTGAGACAACCATCTGATCACACAAAATGACTGTGAACCCATGACACCATAACAACCCTAGCCCGGACAGACTTGAGCTTGTGTCATAAACACGTCTTTGGTTTTCATTTATTCATTTACTATGGAGAAGAAAATATCAGTAACTCAAGCGTTTCACAGAAATCCCTCTTCAAGTCACCTCGGTGATCACCACCCCCTGTGCCTGATCCATTTCAACACTCCTGAAACTGCACAAGATTGCTCAGGAAGCCATTCGATGCAATATACAAAAAGCAGTTACTAACACTCCTCAAAAATGTGGCAACGTCCTTTCCCTTGACGTCATGACTGTATTCAATCATGAGCCACGAGGGACCGATGAGCGACGTTAAAAAAAAGCCAGAGTTGATGAAACTCTGTCAATGTGTCAGCCATTGTTGTGTCCACACACCAGCTATACCTTGGCTCATAAAATCACATTTCATATCAGCCAGAGGAAAGCAATCCTTATCTCCTCTCTAATTCACTGTTGCCATAAAGAGCAGCTGTTTTGTTTCAACTTGCATTCGTCTTTCTAAACCCAAGGCCTCCATTACAAACAGTTACAGCCTATTGGCATTTGGATACTCCCCCGTAGACTTCTCATGCAGGGGGGAAACTTTACTATAACATATACTGTGTGCCGTCTTTGACAAATTTACAAGCAACGACGTCGATGACACCATGCAAAGATACAAGCTTGATTAGTACCCATGAGATGGAGCTTAAGCTCTTGTTTTGTTGACAGTCTGTTCTGTGTGTGGTTGCCGAGACAGGGTGCTCATGTCCCTGCTGGATATACTCTGATGATAGACTGTGCAGTCCCACAGAGCCCAGGCTGAGGCAAAAAGCAATCCTTGGTATTTCGCATTCTCCGCCTGGCTGTCACCCGTCATGACCAGGAATGAATAAGACTTACCATATCATGCAAAATGATACCAGTCAGAGTGACATAACACTTTGTCACATGGCTTATTGTGGCACAGAACACAGACCACAGGAAGTGTTTTGTTATGGATGTAAAGAGGCGTATCTTCAGCCATGGGTTAGGCACAGAAAAAAAGTGTTTCAAACCATTGCACAAATCTTTAAATGTTTCCAACAGTGTACTTTTCCCCCCAGACCACCCACTCTCATTACTCAACATTACCTATGAATTGCTGTATTTAGTCTGAAAAACTTTTAGGTCTGGTTGCGTGTGTGTGTTTCTAGTCAACACACAACCCACAAACAGAAATCACAGGTTACACAGAGTAGACAGTTAAACAAGCATCTGTTATGACTTGATCAGATGATGGGACTTTACAGAAAGCTCCTACGATATGCCATTTTTAATAACACACAAACATACACGAGACAAAAACGCAGTCGTCATATAAACACATTTTCTGGTTGCTGTGAAAAAAATGGCCCAGGCGTGAAGCGTTAGACAGTATATAAGAAGGCAGTGCCTTTATTCTTTGTATGCTCTTTACAGGTTTCCTCAAATATCATGACGTGATGTATTTATGGGAGTATTTACGGTACAATTGTAAAGGAATGTTCTACCCTGTAAACAGTTTTGTATAGGATATTATTTTCTATACATATATGATCGCTATGATAAGAAGAATAAGACAAATTGGCACACATTGAAAAAAAAAACAACCCAAAAACAATATCAAGCATTTTGGATAACATTATTGTCCAGTTTGCATATGCTTTAAACCGTAGTTTTGTTCAAATAGTCCCAAACCCCTTTGACCTCAATATGTAATTTATTTACAGGTCAGATGGGTTAGCATGCACATCTGAGTATAGACACATAGACATGTCCGGTCTGCTCCGTGTTTCACCCAGACAGCTTTGGGCTGCAGAGGATAATTCCCAAGCTCCTTATGTAGGGCACAGGAGGCCAGATCCCCCCAATCTGAGCTCTTTCACTGTCCCAAGTCACAAGACCTCCTGTTAAATTAACTCTCAGCACAAGAGCAATTTGTTTTAAACAATTAATACCACCATCTTCTGTAGTCCTGTTGTGTTAATCCCAAATGTCTCTGTAGTATATAACCACCACCACTACCATACACACACACACACACACACACACACACTGACATGCAAAACACTTGTATGCATCTTAATTCTTGTCACAACAAACGACTACATCTGCATGAGAGAATTTTTCTGATGATGTTCAGTTATATTTGGTGGTCACTTTATTAACATTTGGTCAAAATAAAAGTAATAATGCAACAGTACCTACTCATTTATCACTTGTGCAATGAACATCATCAACCTCTTTGTGATACATAAAGATAAAATGGACATCAGTTCATATACTCTGGGTAACATCGACTTGTGTGCGACTCATCCTCAAGGTGCCTGTGTAGGTGTTGTATGAGAATCCACCTCTGACTTTAGACTAAGGGTCTAACTAATCAACACTATGGATCAGTGCACCAATTTAAAAGGCCACGACTGAAATTAATTAGCGAAAATAGTCCTCTCTCTACATCGTCATCATCATTATCATCATACACAAATTAGGCTTAATCGGTAGGCTTAACTCACATTCTACCGGAGGCTACTAAAATGGATTGCATCTTATCACAGTAGATTCAGTGGCATCGCCAAACAATGAACCATGGCTCTACAGCATGAAATTATGTCATATCAATTGGAAGCCTGAGGTTTACACCTTACTCCACTTTAGACCAGAGGTGTTAACTTGTGGAATGTGGTCTGGTATTTCGGCACACCAAACCGAGTACTACGATGACAGTAGCAGAGCTGATAAACGTATGAAATAAAAAACCTTTTACTTTAATAGCTCTAGTTTTCCAAACATAAACCCACTTTACTGCTGTAGCACATCCTGCTTTGGTTTATACAATAATACACATATACTATATGGCCACAAGTATGTGGACGCCTGTATAAGATGGCCTTGTATGTTGAAGCATTACTGTTTCCCTTTACTGGAACATGACAATGCTCCTGTGCACAAAGTGAGCTCTATGAAGACATGGTTTGCCGAGGAGTGGAAGAATTTGAGTGTCCTGCAGAGAGCCCTTTAGGATGACCTGGAATGCCTACTGAACCCCAGGCCTCCTCTGCCAACATCATTGCCCGACCTCACCAAAGTTCTTGTGGCTGAATGAACACAAATCTCCACAGCACGCTTTAAAATCTAGTAGAAAGCTTTCCCAGAAGACTGGAGGTTGTTATAACAGTACGGTGGGACTAAATTTGGAAAGGCTTATTTAATAGACACATACGGGTAATAATACATATGATCACATTGGTACATATGGTCAGGTGTCCACAAACTTTTGGCAAAACAGTGTATATGTAAATTATTCAGCTGAAGGCAGCTCATCGGACCAGACACTGCCATTAGTTCACACAGGAACGAGACTTTCAGGTTTTCATAGATCTGCAACTTACTTATGCTCTCTGGTCTGATGAGCTGCTGACGACATGCCTCATCAAAACATATTATTTTATTTTTTAGTTTTGAAAGATGAATGGACCTTTGTCCATTAAAGGTAAATGTTTATTCTTCCTTCATCAGATTCAGAATAGATGTGCCTCATCTGTTCAGTCTGTGATGGTAAGGCAATGTTAAGTGCTACGACAAAACAAAAACATGCTTCGAAGTAGGGCTGCACAATATAATCATATACGGTAAATTATTTCACAGTATATGTATCATGATATCTTTTTAGAACACGTTATTTAATAATAACTACAAACTGATCAGAAGAAGAAGCTGATTTGGTGTTCAAGTTTTTGCTGGTTTAAGTGATTAAAAGTGTAAAATATTAATTTTACAGATTACAAAGAATTCCGAGCTTTTAGTCTTCAATTTTTTTTGCATGTTTCATTATTATTAAAAAAAAAAAAATCTTAATTTTAAAATTGTAAAATATAAACTACAGAATTTGTTCACCTTCTTCCTTTCAGTTTTAAGTAATTTATTTTGTAGACATTAGATAACATTTCTTTTCCCCTTTTTTCTTTAAAAAAAATTATTTTAGTTTTTTATACATCATGATACATATTGCGTATCAGAAATGGCCTTGTGTATTTTTCTCATATGGCCCACTCCTGCTTCAAGGTGAATTATTTATAAGCATTTATTGTTAAGCAGTAATAGATAGGTATTAAACGATAATTGCTGTCACCATTCAATCATGTTAGTTGCTTATCCAGACATTTGTAAGCGAGGGATTTTCCGTAACTGGACCTTTACAATTTTTAATTGAAGGGGCCGGTGTGTACTGTAAACAATGGCACATGAAGGAATGTGTAGGGTGTGTTGATGGTTATCTGCTGTTTGCACATGCACACACACATTGTATGTTTAAGCGTTGGGCGTGAACCGTGTCGTCAAAGGTGCGTACGGCCGGTCTAGAGTTACATTACTACATAAACCCTCACGGAGAGGCATCCCTTCTAACTGCAGAAGCATCACACGGTGCTTTAACAATTTCTGAGCAAAGGTCAAGGCTCTTCAACGGGAGATGAGGGAAGGGACGTTATCATTGATCACGCACAGTCAGGAGGAAAAACACAGAAATAATCAAGTCAAACAGTGATAAAGTACAGCATGTGCTATCTTGTAGATAGCTTCTGCGCATCAAGTCTCTGGCTGTGTTTTGTATAAAGACGAGAGGGTCAGGTTCATAAAAAAAATAAAAAATAAAATAATAATAATAAATAAAAATTATGCAGAGCGACACGGGGAAATTGCAGTAAATTCTTCGAGAACGACTCAGGAGTGTTACACAAGATAGACGCTCAGCACACAGACACCTGAGTCAACAAATACATGATCATGATAACAAGATGACTATACGGTGCATACAGGCGAACAAATTTTTAACCCAACGCACGTGGATAATTTATCAGCATTCATCTTGTTCCAAAAATTAAGAATACAAAAAAAAAAAAAAGTCTTGCTACGCCTCCTTTAGTGCAACCTCTAATCACAAAGTAGTCGTGTACGTAGTATGTGTGATCAGATAAGGCTAGATTAGGAACACCTAAAACAAAGCTGACACAAATGTTTGCTTAACATGAGTTGTTTCTCTCATTGGGCAGTCGTGTGTGTGTATGAGTTTCTCTAGAAGCCAATCTGTACCGATTAGAACAGACAGCAGCAGCTGTGACGCGCGCACAACAAATGGGGTCACCGGATGCCAAAACGGTCTGCAGTGACTGGAAAGCCAGTTCAAAGGTCACCCTCAAAACACACATACACATGGCAACACACACAGAGTGAGAATCCTCGAGTACGTTTTTATCAATACAGGAAAAATAAAAACCCAAAACAGTTCCTACTACTGGTTATAGACTTCTAGCAGTGCACTGTATTACATGGAATTTATTCAACTCCATGAGGTATAGTGTTAATAATAAACCTTGATATAATGTTCAACAAACAATCTCCACGTTGCTAAATATGCACACTTTCATCCATTTCTTCCAAATACTTTTCATACTAGACTGCCATGAGGGCTAATACTTTTGTATATCTAAAGCTGGGTTTAAAATGGGCTAAAAATACACCACTGTTCCCATCATTCTTCTCCTGACAGTTGAAAGCTGTTCCCCTCAATAGTACAGTATAGTGTAAGTGTAAGACAATTCATAAATTATTAAATTTTAAAAAAAAGAAAAAAAAGAAAGAAGGACGTAGTCAAGCTGTCTCCTCATCGTGATCTATTTGTTAAAGCCATTTGGATTAGTGCTGGCTTAAAAGGCAGTAGCAACAAGCAACAACCTCTGGTTCACATGAAAAACGCAGTATTAACACACAAAAAAAAAACCCCCAAAAACCCCAGCTATGCTGCTACATATCAAAAATGACACTCCAATCCCTTACAGTAAAAAAACAAAAACAAAACAAAAGGAAATAAGACACATTCCTGTAAGTAGACAAAACAGCCCTACACTGCTCACTCAAGTAAGCATCCTCACCTTAAATCCTGCAATTCCCACTCCACATGTTTTATTATTATCTACCCAATTCAGCAAGCAGAGAGAAGATGAGTACACGGGCGTGGATGTGCGGGTTACATGGATGGCACTCGGATCCGGAACAGGCCCTGTTTCAGCTGCAGCCGGAACAGCTTACAGTTAGCGATGCGAAGAGGAGCACAGCCGGTCTTACACAGGTCTGAAGGCAGGAGGGGCCGAGTCGGGTGCCAAGTGCCTGTACTGCGCCGAAACTCTCGTACGTAGTCGTAACTGGTGCCTGCACACACAGAGCGAGAGAAGCCTTAAACAACACCTTATAATGGCATGATCATTCTCAGAAAAAGTGGATTTAAAGGAAAACCCCACCCTGAAATCGATCAAACATTTAGGACGTGTCTTGCGATTCCGGTGCTAGTCTGTTGGTTGGTGGTTGTGTGCCAAGCGGATGTCACGGCTGACCACGCAAATCACCTTTCAACCTTATATTGGTGAGAAATCCAACACAGACGTGGAGGAGACAGCAAAAGTAGGACTCAAAGGTCCAGAATGGGTGAATGGGTTAGGGCAAATTAAGTTGTGTGTCTGTGTATCACTTTTTTCGGAGCATCAGAAAAAATATTTTTTCAGTTCTGCCCATTGAGGAGAGTGTATGCAGCCACATACAACCATCTAAAGAAAAAGCACTGGAGCATAATCTTTTGTTCTGTGTGCTCCACCTTTTCTTGTGTGGCTGCTCTGAATGCTTCTAGTTGGTGCCAGTGTTGTTACTGTCACTCATTTTCAGGCAACCAATCATAGGGCGACTCCTTTTCAGGCAACCAATCATACGGCAGCTCTTATGCAGGCAACCAATCGTACGGCGGCTCTTATTCAGGCAGCCAATCATATGGCAGCTCCTCTTCAGTCAACCAATCATATGGCGGCTCCTATTCAGGCAACCAATCATACAGCGGCTCCTCTTCAGCCAAACAATTATATGGCAGCTCCTCTTCAGTCAACCAATCATATGGCGGCTCCTATTCAGGCAACCAATCATACAGCGGCTCCTCTTCAGCCAAACAATTATATGGCAGCTCCTTGTCAGGCAATCAATCATACGGTGGCTCCTCTTCAGGCGACCAATCATATGGTAGCTCCTTTTCAGGCAACCAATCATACGGCATTTAGTGGTGACATGCTGTCAACATATTGTTGTCATGGAAACAAAATTGACTCACAGCATGGAAGTAATTTATAAATTTTTTTTATGAACTGTTGCCAGAAAAAAAAACACTACATGGACACTCTCTTACAGCAGAGACACGGCTCAGCTACTTTGTGATCCACGATATGATAGTTGCAGTGGTGTTGCCAGCAGTGTTTGAACCTTTAGAAGTTGATCTGTTTGCCCAGAGTGTACAGATGAGGAGGTGAGAAAGCTGGACAATCTAAAGGACTAAAGCGCTGCTGTATCACAGTTTAGACAGAGGACTAAATCCCACTGGCAAATCTATGAGCAAGTAGTGGAATGGCATTGTGGGTAAAGCAGGAAACTGTTTACCAAAGTGAAAGTGTCCATGAAAGAACGTGTCGATAAAAGGAGAAAAAAAAAGAAAGAAATGCAGGTCATTTAGGGTTGATATTTTCCCTTTTACATCATGTAATAATATTAAAAGTACTTTAAACAAATAACAAAACAGCAATATTTCCAGTAAAGCAAGTCAAACAAATCATGAGTAACAAATTCTCCTTTGAGCAAGCGATAGAGCAAACATTAATATCTGTTCATGTCTTTTTCTAAATAAAGCCCATGTTTACATCCCTGAATAAAGCCCTGTGTGCATACATTTGAACACCTAAAATATCACATATTGTGAAAGCAGTCTATTATGAGCTTTTATCAAGAGGTTAATTGCTTCACTGAGTGTCCTGGCAAAAAAACCCTATCTGATCTAGCTCCAGCTTCCTTGTAGCATTATTGAGCTTAGTGCAATAGCCAAGCACTAGGACATTCAGTACAGACTCTGCACAGAACAATAAATAATTGTTAATAAATAAATGCTAATTGAAACACTTATAAAAATTAATACAATCAAAAAGAAACATCTGTCAAACCTGCAACTACAAGGAAGATTACAGAAACGCTCTGCCTGTTAATCCTGTTCAGAGTCGCAAGGGGAAGCTGGAGCCAAGCCCAGCTGACTTCGGCGAGAGGCGGGGTATACCCTGGGCAGGTCACCATTCCACCGCAGGGCAACACACACACACACACACACACACACACACACACACACACACACACACACACACACACACACACACACCTAAGGGCAATTTAGAGTCGCCAATTAGCCTAATCCCCTCTGTGCATGCTGTTGGACTGTGGGAGGAAACCAGAGTACCCGGAGGAAACCCATGCAGACACGGGGACAACCCCAGTGATCAAATCCAGGACCTTCTTGCTGTGAGGCGACAGTGCTAACCACGAAGCCACCGTGCCGCCCTGAGCAGAAGAATTTTATTCCCTAATTGCTGACCTGGGTTTAACCTTTGGGAAAGGCAGTCTGCAACTGAGGATCTGGAAGCATGTCTTTAGTTATACTCAAAAAAAAAAAATCTGCAATAAGCTTTGGGGTAATATAGCTGCTGAATTTTCTTTTCCATATCAACGTCTAACCCCCCCCGCCCCCCCCCACACACACACCCAACCCTTGACTTAAGCCACAGTTTCTATACTGGCACAAAAACATAAGATGCAAATCAAAGAGAATTTTCCAAAATGTAAAACAATGTACATAACAAGTACAGTGAGGTTTTCTCTGTTTCCACAACAGCAACAATAATTCCTTCATTTAAGCCCCATTTAACAGTCATAAAAAGAAAAGATTTTGTTGTTTCTGAAAGCATCTGTGCTGTAAAACTTCTAGGGTTACAGATCTCATTACTACACACACTTTAGTTCATGATACCCAACTTAGTTAGCATGCTCATAATGAGATAACCCCTCAACATACACTCTTAGCTAAAGGTTTCAGCTCTAAATAAGCATTCTTAACTGTCTAAATACCTTAAGGTTTGTTTCCTCTCAGGTCCCCCTGGAAAGCTAGCGTACAGTAGTGCTTCACTAAAGGCACTTGTAAATAAGCAGTTAAAGGAATACTCCAACATTTTTGACTTAAAAAAAAAAAAAAAAAAACCAAGAAGAAATTCAACTAGGAGACCAGTTTAACAGAGAGTTACTTATAATGGATGTCTAAGAGCAGTTGATGGGGTTTTAATTTCAACATTTACACGAAAAACATTTTTATAAAATCCTTCGTAAACCTTTTGCTCAAAGGCTTATTTTTCAGTTAAGCTCCGAATCTGTGTACTTTGAGCTTTCATGTCACCAACAAAGTCTTTCAAGTGCCTCAGTTTCCACATGACGGCACATGGATACCACAGAACCTCCAGCAAAGTGGAAATAAGCAGAATTACTTTTTTTTTATTTTTTTTTTTTATACAGAGTCAAACCTCCATAAATGCTTTAGTAAGACATTTCTGCAAGTCTGTCTCATCGTAAAAGACTTTTATTATTACTCTTCAACACTTGTCGGTGTGAATTTACATGTAAACACTTACAGTGGCTTGCAAAAGTATTCGGCCCCCTTGAACTTTTCCACATTTTGTCACATTTAGCCACAAACATGAATCTATTTTATTGGAATTCCATGTGAAAGACCAATACAAAGTGGTGTACACGTGAGAAGTGG
>JAQMCW010000036.1:6201283-6236740 GCA_030068335.1 Chrysichthys cranchii | reverse complement strand
TAAATTGGCCGTAGGTGTGAATGTGAGTGTGAATGGTTGTCTGTCTCTGTGTGTTGCCCTGCGGTGGATTGGCGACCGGCCCAGGGTGTGTCCTGCCTCTCGCCCGATGTCAGCTGGGATTGGCGCCATATTCCCCCCGCGACCCTGACCAGGATTAAGCGGCAGAAGACGAACGAATGAACGATGTTATTATGTTACATATGACGTAAGGGCGGCATGGTGGTGTGGTGGTTAGCAATGTCGCCCACAGCAAAAAGGCCCTAGGTTCAATCCCCTTGGTCGACCTGGGTGCTTTTCTGTGTGGAGTTTCCATGTTCTTGCCGTGTCCTTTTGGGTTTCCTCTGGGTACTCTGCTTCCCCCCGCGACTCGGAAGATGAAGTTGAAGGTGATGTTATTATATTGTTTAGATTGTTTTCAGATTTCAGAGTCAGGGTCATAAGCAGGATTAAAATTTTTAGTGCGGTCCACATTATTACAGAAACGCGACCCACTTCACTGTTAATATATCACAATGCATAATGTATATTACACCAATTTCTGATTTTTAATCTCCTAAACACTAAAGGGATTGGACGTCTGATAGTGTAAGGTCATATGAGATCAAATCTACAGTGTGCTTGTGTGTTCATCTGAGATAGTCGTTAGGGCGATACCTCAAGGACGTGTGGTTGAATGTTTGTAAGATTTATATAGAATTAGCATTGTAACCCCCAGATGATTAGATTTTGGAAGTGATCCAAACAGCAGTTAAGGTCACAACAAGGTCAGATTTCTAATATCGTTTTTTCTTTCCTGTTTGAAATATATTTTAGGGGTATTTGAGGAACACAAATTAGTACCAAGAGACTAGACTTGTTGGCGGCAACAGAATTGAGTTGCTGCGCATGACTTGACTTTACTATTTTTCTCTGTATGTGTGTGTGTGTGTGTGTGTTTGTGTGTATGTCGTGTCCTGTTATCCTTTCAGCTCTGCATGGATCGCCCGAGGTAGTTATGTGGAGTCGAACCGAGATGAGTGTAGTGTCTCGCTTGTCTACGCTGTTCATCTCAAGAAGGCCGGCTCTGTGTCTTTTGACTATCAATATGTGGACAACAACATCTTCTTCGAGTTCTTTGTAAGTAGCACACCTGACTAAAATTCCTCACGAATTGTTTAACCATGGCAAGAGTTGGTGATGGAGCTTCTTTAAACAATTTGAAAGAAACTGAATGTGGGTATTAATTTATTATGCGCATTACTGAAACAGATTCAGAATGACCAGTGTCAGGAAATGGATAAGACATCTGATAAGAAATGGATGAAGCTGACAAACAACGGAGAGTGGGCCAAACACACGGTACGTAAGTATTCACACACCTACACATCCTGACTTGTGTTGCATTTTTCTCTTGTGTATTTGTTAAGTCGTAGTGAGTGAAATCCTGTAAAGTCTGTCCTGCAGTCAAAGATTGTGTGTTTACAGCAGTGTCTTTTTCACCCATGCAGGTCAGTTTGAAATCTGGTACAAACGTGTTGTACTGGAGAACCACAGGAGTTACCGTCAAACCAGTTAAACCAGTGCTGCTGAAGAACATCCAGATCGAAGGTCTGGTGCAAAAAAGAAAACCCTGATCCAATTGAAATAACTTTGATGACTTAATGGCTTTAATGTATCCTTCATAATTAATTCACTATAATGTAATGTATATTCCTCCTTCCCACTCTCTCTCATTCTCTTTTTCTCCTTTCCTCTCAGGTGTGGCGTACATGTCAGAGTGCTTGCCCTGTAAGCCGGGCACGTTCAGTAGCACACCGGGCTCTTCCTCGTGTGAACCCTGTCCCAGAAACACATATTCAGGCAGAGGAGCCAGTTCCTGCACTCCCTGCGACACGGACACACACTATGCATGTACGCACGTCACTATATGATATACGATATATACGCTATATTTGAACACGTTTTGTTTTCAATGTTGTTTGCTGCCGTGGAGGTTTTCCTGAGTATAAGGTTTAGTGAGAATAGAGTGTTTTGCTCAGTCATATCAGCTTCGGCTGAAATCAGACTTGGTTAATGGTTACACTGTATGTCTGTAGGTTTACAAACGGCCCAACACATACGAAATGTAATAAATAATAATGATGTTGGTTTTAAGGAATTAAGAATGTGTATGTGAATGGTGCCCTGTGATGGACTGGGGTCATATAAAAGGTTTATTTCCACCTCACAGCAAGAGTTCCTAGAATAGGCTCCAGATCCAGCGTTACTCTGACCGGGATACTGTGCTCACGGAAAATGACTGCATTAATGAGTGAATGATTATATCAGGTGATCAGAAATTAATCAGACGCCTGTAGGTTTGGTTAAATAAGATGTAGCAGCAAAAGCCATGTGCATGAAACAAGTCTTTTATAAATATAAAAAATACAGATGCTCCCTGGGTTACGATGGCCCGACTTACCATTTTTTGAAGTTACGATGATGATTGTGATCTGCTAAAAATCGTAAAATATTTAGAAAATAGTTAAAATTCACAGGCAGGCATCGCAGGCAGGCCAGCGTAACAGTGTATGACATACGTGGATGTTCAGATGATGCCTGGAAGTACACAGATGACACGTGGAAGTACATGGCCGACACCTGGATGTACTCGAACGATGCCCCGATCACTCGCCTTGCGCGAGGCCTCACGCTCTCCCGCAACTCACGGAGTTACCTTGTGTATCGGTGTACTGTACAGTGCATTACCTCGGGTTTTTTTGTGATTATTAACGGAACAGCTTCAGCGACAGCTGCCTGTGGCCGGAGCGCAGTATTTGTGTAGCGGGGTGTTGGGGTGTTTGTGTAGTGGGACCTCTCTGGAAACTCTCTCATTTGACAGAAATGTGGTTTAAATGAAGTCTTCAGTGAGTGTGTGCGGTCTTCTATACGAAAAGACTCCTGGGTAGGCTAGGCTAAGCTAGGCTAAGATAGGCTGAGATACCTAAGCTATGCTAAGTGGTTCAGCACAGTGGTTCGACAGACGATATTTTCGACTTACAGTGGGTGTGGCGGAACGCATCTCCATCGTAACTTGAGGACATCGTAACTGTACTACTTTAAAAGAATGAACTCTAACAATGCTGAATGTTTGAGGAAAAACAATTTTAAGCAAAATACAGTATACAATACAGGTAGTCTTCAGGTTACGATGGAGATGCGTTCCGGTATCCCCATCGCAAATGGAAAATATCAGATGTTGAACCGCTGCTTAGCCTAGCTTAGTCTAGCCTACCCAGGAGTCTTTTCCTGTAGGTGACATGCTGGGGAGTGTAGAAGACATGCTTTTCAATTAAAATTAGCTCTTGAAGCACACACAAAAAAAAACCAAGCGGTAACACACTGTACAGTACAACGATACACAAGTCAACTCTGTGAGTTGTGGGAGAGAGTGAGACATCACGCAAGGCGAGTGATGGCTACATCGGAGCATCGTCCGAACATATCGTACGTCATAGCCAGCGATGCCTGCTCGCAAATCTTAAATATTTTCTAAATATTTTACAATTTTTAGCGTATCGCAATCGTCATCGTAGCTTCAAAAAATCGTTACTAGGGGAGCATCTGTATGTACATACCTGTGTAGGTATCTGGGTTCCCCAATTTCTTCCTACGTCTCAAAAACACGCATGTAGGTGGATCGTGTGTAGCATTCAGGGTGTATGGAAAAAAAAAACCTGTTACCGGTAATTTCCACTCTGGGATAAATCCAATGATTTATCGATAGTGATCTCTCTATCAATCCTGTGTTTGAATCTTGATGCCACTTTCATCCAAAAGAGTGTGATGACATCATATACTAGAAGGGCACGCAGAGAGCGCAGACCTCCGCCAAGGACAATAGTCGACACTTGTATGATATGTAAATCTGCTACTGCAGCCAAAATGTCTGGATATATTTTCAACGGAGTCGTTGTATTTCTACATTCTACGGCGCAGACTTCCACCAAGACCCAATGCCTTATCCTGCAACGTTATTCGGAAGAGAAACTAATTTCGTGGAGCCGCCCCGTGAATTGGATCCACTTCAAAATTTAATGTGTTCTTCGGTGGCCCATGTTACACCCTTTCACTAAGTTTCAGGGAAATCGGTTTGGTAGGTTTTGCACAATCCTTCTAAAGATAGACAAACAAACAAACATGCATAAAGACAGACAAACAAACTGCACTGGAACTATATTCTCTTTGGCGGGAGTAAAAAAAAAAAAAGCAAGCAGTATGAACGTTTCTCTATGATTAGTGAACCACCATATTTATGGCTGTTCAAAGTAGCAATGAGTGTAGATTTTATATAGCTCGTTTAATGATGCATTATCAGTGTTTATCATTTTCTTGAACATTTATAAGTCCAAAAAAACCTTAATGATTGCAGATTTCATCTTGGCCGGGTCCATGGTTATAATATAAACAGACAACTCAAAAGCAAATAGACGCCCCTCATTACGTTTTATCTATGCGGACAGCACATGGTGTGTCAGACTTGTTAATATATTATTACTGTTCATTTCAAGTTCAAGTGTATTAATGGTTTATAGTGACTAGCAAAAGAGTTGTGTGATTTTCAAAGAGTTTGTATTGTGAGTCAGTCTGAGGGTGGATTTAGCCAGCGTATGATTGCGCAAAACCCTGGGATTCCTCTTGTACACAGTCAACAGAGTGATTGTACAATTCAAAAGCAAAGGAAAGGAATCAGCAGCATCACACTCAAGTCGACCTGGGCCCTCTGACACGTTTCTTCAGACTGTCAAGCATATTTTTGAAAAAATCCCTGTTGTAAGGCTGCTGATGTTGCAGAGTGGACTCCAAGTGAGTCGGAATATTTCTGCGAGGTGTCTCCATTAACTTGGCTACTATGGCAGAGCAGCTAGAAGGAAGCTTCTAGAAATACATTTTTCAAAATGATGGCATCTATTTCCTTTTGAAATGTCTGTGTACAATGGTTTGAATGTGTTTTGAAAATTGTCTTGTCTTTATATATGGACCAGTGGAGGGCTCTACAGAGTGTAAGCTCCGACCTGCATGCTCAGAGAAAGACTACTTCCAGATCCACAGTGTTTGTGATAAAAAAGGCAAGGTAATGGGATCATACATTACATCAGTACCTCATATCTAATGATCTGTTTGTAATGTTGAATAATTAAACATGTTGAGACCTTGCTCTCTGTCTGTGGGTCTCAGACACAAGTTGTGTATAAATGGATCGAGCCTAAGATCTGTCTGGAAGACGCTCCTGATGCTGTATCACTGCCCCCTTCTGGTAAACGTGAGCCGTGTCCACCCTGCAACCCTGGCTTTTATAACAACAACACTGCTACGTGCTCTCCCTGCCCACAAGGAACCTACTCAGATGGCCTCAAAGGTGATTATTAGAATTTATTCTTGCTATAAATGTCTGTTCAGGAATGTTAAGGCTTTGAGTAGGTGGAGTCGTCAAGGCAGATTTGTTGTGTTGTATCCATGTGTGAGGGCTTTAATAAAATATACTGAAGAACTAAATACTTTTAAAAAATATTTGTTGTTTCCTCCTGAATTGAAAGCTAACGTGCTGATCTGGTGTGTGTTTCGGCTTTTTTATTTCACCATCTAGCATGCCAGCCTTGTCCTGCGGGCACAGAGCCAGCACTCGGCTATGAGTATAAGTGGTGGAACATCCTGCCCTCTGGCATGAAGTCGTCCTGCTTCAATGTGGCCAACACCAAGTGTGATGGCATGAATGGTGAGAGAGAGAGAGAGAGAGAGAGAGAGAGAGAGGGAGAAATGGCCGACGGTATTAAACTGTAGGAAACAGCTTAAAGTCCTGTGGCATACAGATACAGAGCTGGTCAGGGACAGACAGATGGCACTGTTGCACCATGAACAGATGTTTTTGAACGAACGAGTTTGAGAAAGTATTGCTCTCTTTTCATTTTTGCTTGTGAGCATGTACATTTTCATGCAGTCCATGTTTTACTGATTTGTGTGTTGTACGTGTGTGTGTGTGTGTGTTAGGTTGGGAAGTGGCAGGAGATCACATTCGTTCTGGAGCTGGAGGTTCAGATAATGATTACCTCATCCTAAACCTTAAAGTGCCTGGATTCAGGTGAGACCAACCATCTCTGTGATATCATGATCAGGTAAAGGTTTCCATGACAAAATCAAGAGAGAGCCATTTACATGCACGGTGATGTAAAACAGCTACCTGTACCGAAGACCGTTTTAGTGTATACTCCGAACTGGTTTCAGATTTCATTTGACACGTTTTAAGATTCAGTCTTGTATTTTATGCAATAAATGGCCGTAATGTTGACTGACACCAACACAGATTGTGCGTGTGAGCGCAGGAAACAAGCTGTCTTGTAAAACGCCTAAAAAAATGTGTGTTTAACTTGAGAGCAGACGTGAGCATTCGGTGAGAATGGCAGCGTCCACTCAGTGTTTGCCAATACCGGTACTCAGAGTTCTGTCCCTAATGACAAGTAAGGAATAAAACAGGACGCAGCATGATGTTATCAGAAGGCAAAACGGTGTTAATCTTACCACCCTGAAGTGTTTAACTAGACTTAGACTTTCTTGTCATTCCGTATCCAACGGGCGTACACAGAACGAAATTTCATTGCAACTTGGCTCAGCACAGTATTAAATATAAAATATATTATATTATAATACATGATAATATAATGCTGTAAAGCGCAGTAGTAAAGTGACCAGTACTAATGTGACCTGTGGAGTTAACAGTAGTGCAATTTAAATTGTTCAAGTAATTACAAAAACTAAGTAGCATAATTTTCACTTAGAGTTCAGCAGTCTGATGACCTGGGGGAAAAAACTGTTACAGAACCTAGTGGTTCTGCACCGAATGCTGCAGAACCTCTTTCCAGAGGCCAGCAGGGAGAACAGTCCATGATGGGGTTGTGACGAGTCACTGATGGCGTTTCTCAGGACATGCATATTAGGTTTAAACTTTTTAACAATTGTTTTTTTTTTTTAACAAATAAAAAACCAACCCATGGTGCATTTCATTCAGTTACTCTTATGTCATTCATATCCTTGGACATTTGCAAAACAAGTTCCTGTTATAACTTGTATTATAACACCTGCAATCTTTCGTGACCTCTTTTTCCCCCTCTCTTGAAGTTCATAAGGCAAAAACGCAGCTTGTTATGTAACAGAGGAACTGCAAACACCCTCCATCCTGAGGTCTCGGGTTTGAAATCTTAGTTCCAGCTTTTCCTCTTACTGTTGCAAAGCACTGACATTGGAGACTCCTTCCATAAATGCTAAATAAATCTCCTCACAGAAAACCTTTTTGTTTTTGTTTTTGTAACCCCTTTATGTGTAGCCCGTGCCATGCAATTTCCTATGTAATAGTTACCATAGAAATGAGTGTACAGTATTAGAATGAGCCAATTAATGTAAACCTTGCAGCTGGCACAATTTTATAGGAAATTAACCAACACCTTGTGACTAATCCGATCCGAGTGTGTTCAGCACAGCAACACAGCTGTTTCGTGACGATTATTCTAAGAGGTTAGATTAACTTTCTTGATTTTTAGCTTTAAAAAACAATCAATCAATCTAAACAATTACTGCTTATTGCTAGCTGGTAGTCTCGGTTATGAAAGATCACAAAAGATGGTTAAAAGATTTCCTGTTATGTGTCTCAGGTTACCAACATCAGTTAGTGGAACCAGTAGAACTGAGTTTGGACGCATCACCTTCGTCTTTGAAACCATATGTTCAGCTGATTGTCAGCTTTACTTCATGATGGTGAGTGTGTATTTGTATGTGTGTGTGTGTGTGTGTGTGTGTGTGTGTGTGTGTGTGTGTGTTATGATCCATGTGGAACTCACACGTTTACCAGCACTTCATCATCCTTGGCATGCTTTGTGTCCAACTTTAGTTTGGGTTAGTTCTTTTTGTTTAAGGAAGCTCTTTTGCATATGTGTTGTTGTTTATGCAGGACACTGACAGACGGAGGACCAATGTGGTGGAATCGTGGGAAGGCAGTAAGGAGAAGCAGTCCTATACGCACATCATGACTAAGAATGCATCTGTGTCTTACACATGGGCTTTTCAACGCACTAACCAGGCTAAAGATGTATGTGTACACACTCAGACTCGCACAGCATAGATATGTAAGCACGTATTCAGTGTTTAGTTAAGCATGCCGCGAGGATTTAATGCCGAAATCGTGCTCGTTGGTATTCAGACCTCAGACGCACAGAAGCTACAGATTTATCCTCAACAACAAAGCCGTGTTTCAGTTATGTGCGATCCTGACCTTCGACTTGTGCTCATTTTTCTTGTGTGATACGAGCTTGAGAGAGAAGCAGTATTAAGTCTAGTGCCATTGTCTGACAGTTCACCTGTCACGCTGAAATGTACGTTTTAGTCTTCAAATGCCATCTAAGGCCAAGAGTAAAGTCATAAATATGGCACAATTAATTAATTAATTAATTAATTAATTAATGTCCATGAATCTTGTTTCCATAAAGGTGATCAGGGGGAGATGGTGTTTTAAGGAGGCTGGCTAACCCTTCCCAGAATCCAACGTGTTGATTTTATTGTTGCTAGCTCTCTGTGTACAGCGAAACCTCTGCAAACTCACTGTTAGTGATCCCTTTGAACCCCATGTCCATTTTTTTCTTCATCTATGTGTCATATGTGGAAGCTTTGACCAAATATGACTTACTTTTTCTTTTCTTCGTGACTACCCACGAGACAACTGGGACCGGTTCAAGTCCATAACATATGAAATAACCGTACGGAAATGTGATAGGTTGCTCAAAAGAATGAAAAAAATGGATACTGTCACAAACTATCTTTAAGATCTATGGGCAAGGATGTCATCGAATTGTTGGATTGTGTTTGGATCGTTGATGGCATGGAAAATGGCGACTTGCTATTTGATGCAGAGGATTCTGGGAAGGGGGAGCTGGCCCCTTTAATCATAGATGTGAAACCAGGTTGTTTTTTTTATTAATTTGAAACACCAAATAATGAATTAAAAGCGATGAATTAGCTTGCAGGCACATATTACAGCGGCTTGGGTTCAGATTTTCAGATCTTGTGGACAGATTTTTTACCCAGTAACAAAGAAAACTGCATTCTTGACACCAGCCTAGTTTCTTGCTCTAGCACTAAACTATACAGCAAGAGCTTTCACACTTTCATGCTTTCTTTTGCCATATACCTGAAATGATTTGCGACAGAATAAGATGTGCTGAATCAAGTGCTATGTTCTAAGCTGCTGAATAATGATAGTGGAAATCATACAGTTTTGATGTTAATGTGATAACTGCATCTAGATTTTTTAATGTATCAATATATTTGCAATGTAGATGCTTACTACACTTTATAAAGGGAGAACCATAATAAATGTACTTTGTGTGTCTCTCGTAGGGGCGTCAGTATGTTAATGACATGGCGAAGATCTACTCAATTACAGTGACGAATGCTCTGGATGGTGTAGCTTGGGCATGCAGGGCTTGTGCTATTGAGTCTCAGCAGCCTGGCTCAGCCTGTGTGCCATGTCCTGCTGGCTATTATATAGACGAACAAACCAATCAGTGCCAGGAATGCCCACCCAACACCTTCCTCTCCGGACACCACATCTACGGCCAAGACGCATGCCAGCTCTGTGGACCAGGTGGTCGCAGTAACAAGGTACAGTCAGTGCACCCAGCCATGTTAGAGGATAATCAGGCTGCTGACCTTATTAATGTACAGGGTTTATGACTCAATGTCATGGAGTTTGGGAATGCTGAAAACACTATTTTGGCCTCAGATATTGTAGTCCAATATTCAATGACAGTCTAGGTGGATTGACAGCCTCCATGTTTGCTGAAATTGAAATTCTGGAAGCTTCCAAGAGGCAGGATTCTGATTGGTTGCAACTCATGAGCGTAATTGGAAAGTGGGTGGTGTTTTCATTCTGGGCAAATCTTGTAGTGTAGGAGGTTTAATGACTAAAGGACAACCTTGAGAAAAATTGCGGTCTCCCACATTTTCCACTTCAGTTAGAAGTGTATAAATCTTGGAGTGTAGTCCGTGTATAAGATCTTTCTTGGCCGGGCCACAGCAGCAAACATGCTCCAAAATATATAATAGCAAGTTTATTTTCCGAGCGATCTAAACACAGTGTGCCCTATTGAACCTCCTAGTTCCATCATACCTAAAGCTTTACCAAAGATTCAACACCAGCTGTTTATTCTACGCAGCCACTCTAGAGGTCCCCTTTCAGATTATTACTATCACTTTCTGATTGTTTATGGCATGAACAATAGCAGTAGTCGGGGTGGCATAGTGGTTAGCATGGACGCCTCACAGCAAGAAGGTTCTGGGATCAAAAATGGTGAGGAGTTTCTGTGTACAATATGCATGTTCTCCATGTACCTGTGTGGGTTTCCTCTGTGTGCTCTGGTTTTCTCCCACAGTCCAAAGATATGTAGATTTGGTCACCTGGCTACTCTAAATTGCCGATAGGTGGTTAATGTGAGTGAATGGCTGCTTGTCTCCCAAAGTCAGTTAGGATAGACTCCAGCTTTCTGCAACCCTTAACTGATAAGTGGTATAGATAATGGATGGAGGGATGGATAATAGCATGGATGGATCATAGTTATACATAATAATCAACAAATATTGCATGCATATGGCTACTTTAATATTGTGTTACATTAGAAATGACACATACTACTACACAGACTCAAATAATGTTTTTCAAATTATTAAGACATAATCCCAGCCATAGCTCCGTTGCTCCCACACTACAGCCATTAGACAGGTTATCCATTATAATTTTGATTTGGAAAAAAAAATAGTCAGGTTATGCATTATCCAATATTATTATCCATTTATAATTTTCCTTAGGTACTTACTTTATTTCTTTCTACTGTGGTATTATCAGCATGGTAATCACAATTAAGAGAGCGGTAGAGATGGTTCCTTCATAAGCACATTCGGAGACCTCCTGCTATTTTTATTTATCAGTGTGGTAGTATTGTAGTAGCTGATTCCAGTAGAGAGGAGTGCAGACCAAAAATAGATCAAACCAGTCCAGATGTTTCATGCTGGAGCCCTGCAGCAGAACAATGGGATCTTGTAGATGTGGGTGATTTGATTGGCTCCTATTTATAAACTTCAACTGTGCTTTTTATTGATTTGGTTGGTTGTACCAGAATTTGAGCTGCTGGGTGTGTGGCCAGCAGAGCGAAACAAGTGAAGGTTTGTTTAATGGAATTTAAATAAGGCAGTCTGTAGACAGTGTCTGCTCTTGTTGTGAAACTGTAATGTATGGTGTAGGACTGGGCTATGAAATGTATTCTGTTTGTTTTAGGAGCACAGCTTGTGCTACAGTGACTGTTCGTTCACACACACGAAGCTCAACCGAACACTGAGGTACGATCTCAGTCCCCTGGGTTCCACCGGCTCCGTGATGGTCGGCCCCAGCTTCACTTCAAAGGGCACCAAGTACTACCATCTCTTCAACATCAGCTTGTGTGGGACGCAGGTATACACTTACACCAGTGGTGGTTTTAGCAAGTTTTACCTGGTGTGGCAAAAGGGTGGCATGAGGTTCAAGTTAGGTGGGCAGAGGTCATTGTCCCCCAAAAAGTTTAAATTTCAGACCTTATTACCAGCTTTATGTTGATTATTTTATGCATGTAAATCACAAAATAATATTTCTTGACTACAGGTTAGTTAGTTAGCTACCTGCTTTTTTTTATCCATGAAAAGGCTAGCTAGCTACTTTCTTTCATACCCATATTAGGCTTGCCAGCCACATTGTACACATATATACAGGTAGTCCTCAAGTTACGATGGATCGTAAGTTGAAAATATTGTAAGTCAAACCACTTAGCCATCTCAGCCTAGCCTAGCCAGGAGTCTTTTCCTATAGAAGACATTACATTACAGTCATTTGGTTGACACCCCTATCCAGAGCAACTTACATTTATCTCATTTATACAACTGAGAATTTGAGGGTTAAGAGCCTTGCTCAAGGCCCCAGCAGTGGCAGCTTGGTGGTGCTTGGATTTGATCTCCCGACCTTCCAAACAGTAGTCCAACATCTTAACCCCCTGAGCTACCCAGTGCCTGACATGCTTTTGAATTAAAATTAGCTCTTGAAGCACACAAAAAAAAACACGGCAATACACTGTATAGTACACCGATGCACAAGGTAACTCCGTGAGTTGTGGGAGAGAGTGAGGTATTGTGCGAGGCGAGAGATCCGGGTGATCCATGTACTTCCGGGTCTCGTCTGTGTACTTCTGGGTGTTGTCTGAGTACTTCTGGGTGTCGTCTGTGTACTTCCGGGCATCATCTGAACGTCCGCGTATGTCATACACTGTAATGCTGACCTGCCAGCGATGCCTGCCCACTAATTGTAAATATTTTCTAAATATTTTACAATTTTTAGCGTATCGTAGTCGTCATCATAACTGCGAAAAATCATAAGTCAGGCCATCGTAACTCGGGGAGCACCTGTACTTGTAAAAGGCTAGCTATATAGTAGGCAAGCAAGCCACTTTTACTCATAGCCTACATTTTAGCTAGCTATTTTTAGCATACATGGACAAGTTAACCATTTGGTATGTTTGCTAGCTAGTTATTGTTTTGATACCCAATTGCAGGCTAGCTAGGTTCTTTTTCATACACCAAAATGTGAGCTGTAGCTAGGCTATGGGCTGGCTGTGAACAGGCAACCATTGCTGTTGTAGATTTCAACAGTATTTTTTAAATATTAAATGCAAAAAAATAGGGTGGCAACTGGGGTGGCAAGGTCTTTTTCTGGGGGTAGCAGCTGCCACCCTTTGGAACTCCTTAGGATTGCACACAGTTTTGTACTGGGATTATAATGCTTTTCAGAGTTCTTGTTTCATTTTTGTTCCCTCCAGGGTCACAAGCCAGCTATCTGTACAGATAACGTTACAGACGTATCTGATAAAGATCCTCACAGTGGTGAGGCTACCTATGTAGAAGCCTTTATTTGTCAATCAACTATCATTCCTTCTGATGGGCTAGGCTTCAGGACTGCTGTCGCTTCACAGTCGATCAGTCTAGCAGACACGTTTCTTGGTAAGTTGGTGACAAGATTTTACAGATGGAAGCCTTGACAGTATTAGAAAAAATAAATCAGACATTATACAATGATACTAAACAATACTAACACTGTAATGGAGAAATAAGCTGCAATAGTCAACGCACCAATGTGTTTGTACAGTCCCATCAGCAGGAAATCTTACAATCAAATATGGAAGACATGACTATATGTTAAGTTGACTGACCATATGGATAAATGCATGGATAAATGTTTTTTTTCTTAAATCCTGTTGCATATATTCCAGAAGTGAATGCTATGTTATCTAGTTAGTTAGCAATGCTAACAGCCAAAAAGTATGAACTAACCCATGACAATGTATGACAAGCTATTCAGCTAGGTAACTCTAGAGTTTTTATAATTTATCCAAGTAATAAATATACTCCTTTCCATTAAGAGCTAAAACACCCCTGATATGAGTCACACAATCAATACATAGAAATTGGTTTGCCCAAAATTTCATATCAAATTTAAAATAATGTTCTAAAGTGACACCAAATATAGGAAAGATTTTTTATCTCTGCTTAAGGAATGAGAGAAAAGCACACTTGTCACTGCCTCAGCAGTCTACTGAGTCACATATCCTCTGAGCAATATTGAATAAAAATTGATGGACACATCTCCTTGTCCCAGCACCCCAGATAGCAATTGGTAAACATTTGCAATCTGTGCAATATTCCAACACTTGCATACCAGGCTTACCATACTTATGAATTCTAGAGTAGAAAGAGTTCTTAAACGCATTGGTCAGTGTTTCAACACTGTGGTATGTCCAGTGAAAGCCCAGTAGTAAGAGCAGGTTGGTCACATGCTTCTAAAGTGTTCGGGTCTATAGAGAGTAGCTTGGGGCCAGGGAATGTCAGTGGAGATGCCCTATTTGTCCCAGGAGCTTTTTTATTTGTTGTTTGCCTGCCATAGTGTATTATTCCCAAGTCTAATTATAATTTGACAGATTATGGCTGTGTAAAAAAAGGCTTGCTTTGACTGGCTACAAGCAGCAATAAAGAGAGGCCGAATGAGACTGCCCTAGAGGAGAGCTGAACATTGATAGCACAGCTGAAATGAAACCTTCAGGAGTATCAAATGTTCGATACAACAAATGAAATGTCTGTGTCGTTAAAGAATTCAGCTCCAGAGATACTTATAACCCTTTGTACTGCTGCACAGCACTATACCTTACGGTAAAGCCAGCATTCTGGACACTGACGATATTTCAGGAGAATTTCCTGTGAAGTGAAGATGGCAGCGGTGTACTCACCCCACCATAGCCACACTCATTTGGAAAAGTCATTTTCAGTACAGGATTGTCTATGCTAGGATTTTTTTTTCAAAATATTTTTTCTGCACAGTTTTTTCCCCACACCAAAAAAAAGAAAAATGACTATACTGAGCATGTACTGAACCAGGAAGGTTACGTTATTCACAGAGTAATGGCCCAAAGATTTATGTGACAAAAAACTCTCTGAGTTGATAACATGCCAGTCAGGAGACGACGGACACGGACAGTTTTAAGTATCTCTGGCCCTGAACAGGATTTTTTAAAGAAAAATACCACATTTCACAAACAAAAGGTTTATGATGGACTCAAGGTAAATCTGTAAGAATTTTTTACCTTTTTTTTTACGCTAATCAGAAAGTACTCAGTCTCTCAGTGTCGCGAATGTTGAGAAACCTGCAGTTGCTGACAGTTATACTGTAAACCATCGACTGTATAAAAAATGGACAGCATGTCATCCCCCCCACCGGACGCCAAATTTTAGCAGCGCACGTGACACCCCAACCCCCCTCCCCCCCGCGCTCGCAACATTTCACCGCAGGGGGGTTGGGTCGACATACCCACTGGACCTGAATTTGGGTCACGCCCATAAAGTTTAAGAACCACTGCTATAAAGTAATAAGGTCTGGCAACATTTGATTGACAGCCTTCATGGAAGAGACCGGTTAACTTCACCATGCAATTTACATCACATACTTATATATTTGAACTTTTCTGGGCACATTTTGGGCACATACTGTTAGCTATTTCTATTACAAATGTGTGAAACATCAAGGGGTGGCACAGTGGTGTGATGGTTAGCACTGTCACCACAGCAAGAAGGTCCTGGGTTTGATCCCTGGGGTCGACCTGGGCACCTTTCTGTGTGGAGTTTGCATGTTCTCTCCGTGTCTGCATGGGTATCCTCTGGGTACTCCCGTTTTTCCCCCACAGTCCAAAGACATGCACAGAGCGGATTAGGCTAATTGGCTAATCTAAATAAGGTGTGAATGTGAGTGTGAATGTTCGTCTGTCTCTGTGTGTTGCCCTGCGGTGGATTGGTGACCTGCCCAGGGTGTACCCTGCCTTTCACCCGAAGTCAGCTGGGATTGACTCCAGCTTCCCCCCACAACCCTGAACAGCATTAAGCGGTGGGATGAGTGAGTGAAACATCAAGAGGTTTAAAAGGGAAAGGCTAGTTTACTTGTGCTAGCTTCCTAGCCATATAGCATCCAGGCAGCCAGCTATTAAAATTTGTGCAAAAGCCATTTGTTTGTCAATGAGCACCTATACTAAGAACAACATTAGGATGGATTTTATAAGTAGCTAGTTTACAGTATGCATAGCCATGTGTCCTAATTAATGAGTTTTTAACTCACCCTGGAAAGCTCACCGCCGGCTTATTCCATCCATCTGTCAGTGAATGTGATAAATGACCCTTCCTAGATGCATCCTTATTAATGAAATCTCTCCAGTTGAATCTATTTAAGCTTTCTGGATAGGCATGATCATTTCTGCTGGATAAGGGGGTGGGCCTAGCAAAGAAGCAAGTTTGCCTCTTGTCTCCACTGCCCAAACTTGAGAAAGTCCCTGCTGCACGGAATCTGGTTGCAAATTTGACAACGAGGTGGAGATATTTTGGCTTCGTTTTTGTGGAATGTGAGCGGACGGGAGCACGCCATCCATTTTTTTTTCTTTTATGCAGGCGATGTTTTAAACCTATAAATATGACTCCCCCAATGTCTCCTAAAATACACAGCAAACTGTTTTGTATAAGTGTGAGGCGGTTGTTGTGGCTTTAGCTTTGCTAACTCACTATAGGTGTTTCATCACTGTTGTTAATGAGAACAGGGTAAACTTTACAATTCAGTGGCTGTTTCAACCAAACATACGGTCATACAAAAACTTTTTTTTTTATACTTTTAGTAAGCATGCCATATTTCAGTGTCCCTTGTTCGTATTAGCACATTTACATTTTGCATGCTGCACAATTTGAATTGATTTTCAGATAATGTTTTGGCCCTGTTTTGTGCTGGAAAATAAATATACGCATTTGTCTAAGCCACAACTGGCTTACTTCGTGTCTTCCTTCTTTGTCCTTGCTGTGTTTATATATATATTTGACATTAAAATTTAATTTCTTAGGCTTTGTGTTACTCATTATAACTGTTTTCCAGGAGCCACAGTGGAGAAATCACTCAATGGAGTAAATGCTCGACCAGAACTCTTTGCTGCTTCATCCAAAAGAGTCCCAGACGTCAACTACTTTTACCGGTATCAGCACAAGTGATCGAAACAGCTCAATTTTTCTCCTTTTTATTAGTATTATATAAAATCCACGTGGGAGCCATTCTGTTTTTGACCATACTGTTCTTTACATAATACACAAGATTTAGTGTTGCGCTAACTTCTGCAGATCTCCGCAGACGACATCTTCTTGCCAGAACGGGCGAAATACAGTGCTCACGCTACGCTGTAACCCTGAGAAGTCCTCGAAAGGAGAAATATCTGTACCCAGGTATACTACCTTCATATGCTCCATGTACCGAGTCTTTACAGTGCAAGCTTTAAATGAACATTAATCTTGTCCTGTAGGTGAAGTCACTGTGGCGAGGGAACTGCAGTGATATTTCTGCTTTGTCTGCAACCAACCTGCTCTCATGGAACTATGGGGTTCATTCGTTCTTTAAACATTTGGCTTGTATTATGAAGTCCCAATAAGACAGTTCTTATATTGGATCATATATCATAAAGACTGGGCCACTAGAACAAAGCTTGTGTCCTGGCTCCACCAGCTACTAAAGTTCTTGTGTTACTTTTCAACTGTAATATTACTCTGACTCAACTGTGAAAGTATCTACAGTACAGAGTTTGTGGGTTTTGCATTTAAATAATGATTCACTTTAATTTTCAAGGGTTACATGGGGGTGTAGCAGGTAGTGTTTTCCTGCCTCCCACTTCCAGGGTCCCGAGTTTAAGCCCGAGCTCGATTTGTTGTCTGTGTGGTGTTTAGCATGTTCTCCCTGTGTCCTCACGGGTTTCCTCCTAGGTCTCTGGTTTTCTCTCACCTCACAAGAAACATGCTGGTAGGTGGATTGGCAATGCTAAACAGTTTCCTGTGATGGACTGGTGTCCCATCCAGGGTGTATTACCATTTTGCCCCAGTGTTTCCAGAATTGACTCCAGAACCACCTCAACCCTGACCTGAAGATAATTGAATGAATGAATGAATGAATGAATGATTTCAGGGTCCTGGCACTAAGACAGTGTCTTTAGCTTGTAATTTCCAAAGCTGGAGATTTTTACTAATTGTTTCATTTTCATATCTTTCATGATTGTGACTTACTTTTTACATTAGCAGTTTTCTCCCAGTTTAGCCATAGACGACTCCAGCTGCCTGGCTGAGGAACCTCTAATACACTATGTGAAATCTAACATGCTAACATCAGGACAGCTGAATACACCAACTGCCCACTTCTGTGCACATGCTCTCCCAGACACCTATGTTTTCCTAGCCTTGCTTTGATTGACAGACGAAAAAGGATCGTTTTTTCAAGCCAGAGAGCAAGACCAATTATACTGTCTTGGACTGTCAGCTACAATGCCTGTGGCATTCATTGACGCCACTATTAGTGCAAACACGCTCACCATTTGGGAGTCTTATTCTGAAAACAATACAAAATTATTTATTCAAACGTTTAGTTCAATTCTTGATTACTGGTGTGCATACGGCACTGCATGATTTAAGTCGGCTCACAGCACCAAGCAGTCAGCTTCCGTTATAATTGAGGTTGGGGTGATGGCTATGCTGAGAGGTGTTTTGCGGTGTGTGTTGATTTTCAGGGAGTGTCCTGCAGGAACCTGCGATGGCTGTACCTTCCACTTCCTGTGGGAGAGTTCAAGTGCCTGTCCACGCTGCACTGAGGAAGACTACCACCAGATCGAAGGAGCCTGCAAAGGAGGAATGCAGGTGATCTTAATTTATCCAGTGAAAGTGTTCAGTCATAGAGGTAATGTTGAAATTCGCGTAGTAATTTTGGGCAGATGGACTTTTCATGATGATGTTTTACCACTCACCACTTCAGTTAGGACTCCTGGATGCCACCGTGTCAAGCTACACCTGATGAGTCCTTCCGCACAACAGTGCACTCACTCCGGACAAGACGATGACCCTGTGTTCACTTCACCATGTTTGCACATCAGCAGTGATTTTTTTTCTTTGCCTCATGATCCTCGAGTTGCTCTACTTTAGTTACCAGTGGGCGTTCTTACTGCACACAAGTCTTGCCTATTTTGGCATGTCAAGATGTATCCCAGCTAAAAATAATAACAAAATAAAAATCTGCTGGGAAATGCTGGAGTATAAATTGCATCTGTGCAGTGCATCAGAACGAGCCAAAAAACTTTAACTTCTCAGTTACTTCCATCTATTTATGACAGAAACATTGGCACAGTTCTGCTATATATTGTTCTAGTGAACAATTCGAGCCCAACACTTCAAGAACCTGTGCCTAAGAGATAATATCATGAAAAATATTATACAGCACAAGAAGTAGAAGTGGCTCATTGTTCCTTGTGGCTTGAGTCACCATATAGCTTCACTTTTCATTTAAGTTACACACTGCCCGTTTTTTAGCGTTGCTTGTCGTGCCCACTTCTCGTTGCCAGTGGTCACTTCATCTCTTATTGCTCTTACCAGCCTGCTTTGACAATAAATGACATCTGATCATTTTTATGTTTCTCCCTGTATGAATGAAAGAGCGATGAAGTCCATTAATGTCAAACTGAAACAGCCGAAGGGGGAAGTCCGAAACAACAATCCCCTACTTCCAGTGCTGTCCTGGTACATATATCAAAAAGTAAAGGCAATTTGTAAATTGTGTGATAACTCAGAGAACAAAAGAGCAAACGGAGGGATTGGAGACATTCATCTTCTCCAAGGAAGAAGAAATTCAAAAGTCAGCTCTCCCCCAAGAAAATCATGTTAATGTTCCTTTTGGACATGAAGTTTCCTCTTCTGGTGCATTTCCAAGCGCATGGGCAAACAGTGAACAGTGCAAATTCCTGCGCATTGCTGTGAAATGAACTTAAACCTGCAATTCACAGCAAAAGAAGAGGAATGCTGTCCAAAACAGTCTTGCTGCACCATGACAATGCACGTCCTCATACAGCAGCAGGGACTGTAGAGACAGTGTATTGATTCAGGTTTGAACGTCTTCCACGTCCTCCTTACAGCCCGGATCTGGTTCTGAGAGATTATCACATCTTCAGTCCACTAAAGGAGGCACTGTGCGATCGCATATTCACCTCTGATGATTAAGTAAAGGAAGCAGTGCTCACGTGGCTTCGGGAGTAGCCGAGAAATGTCTTCTCTGCAGGAATCCAGAATCTAGTTGAACAATGCAGCAAATATGTCGTCTTGCCCGGGGACTGTGTGGAAATGTGATGTGTTTAATTTCTCACAATCACTTCTATTAAAGCTGTTAAATGAATTTTGCCCTTACTTTGTGATTCTCCCTCAGAAATACCCTGGTGATTTTGGGTCAATACCCACGTCTAAAGCCTGTATCAGTGTCATCATGTTTTGAAATGTACAAACAGTGTTTAAATAGTGAGGATGCTCCAGCATTCATTTGAACTAATGAAGCCCCTGAGGTGAGCACTGCGACATCATACGTACAAACCCAGTCTCTAAGTCGTCTTATTACAGTAGGCTCTGCACGAGTTCCATTTATATAAAGCGTTTCTTTTATTGCGTTCGGAAAACCAAATCAGTTTCTGAAAAGAGATTGAGAAGTGACGTCATGAATCAGCCAAAACACATGATATGATAAGATATGGAGTAATTAGGACTGAATATGTGCGTGTTGGCATGTTTTTCATTTCAGGACACTGTGTATGTGTGGACAGAGCCACGGCTCTGTACAGGAGGAGTATATCTCCCAGCAAAGAGGAGAAAGCCGTGCGAGATGATCGATTTCTGGCTGAAGGTGGGAGCTGTAGTGGGTGTGTTCAGTGCCGTGCTCCTTGTCGTTCTCACATGCCACTTTTGGAAGAAGAACAAAAAGTAAGATCTTCAGCTCTGGCTTCTTAACCATCCGTTCAGCTGACAAAAGTTGGCATACACCGTATGGAAAAATATCTCGTCATCTGATTAGTCGCACTGCACAATCCCATCTCTTGACATGATGGTAAAAATCACGAAGTTTCTCATACCGTAAGATACAAGTGAACACATTGCATGACCAACAAAAGTTACACACCAATAATGGCACCAGGCCCCTTATACACTAAATGACTTTTCGTGCTCCTTCAAGTGGTCTGTCTCATCCTTACTTTCCAATAAAATCATTTGGATTTAACATAATCTTTAGTCTTGACACAT
The DNA here is from genome assembly GCA_030068335.1 of Chrysichthys cranchii. Taxonomy (NCBI): domain Eukaryota; kingdom Metazoa; phylum Chordata; class Actinopteri; order Siluriformes; family Claroteidae; genus Chrysichthys; species Chrysichthys cranchii. The sequence continues at coordinate 6,216,001 of JAQMCW010000036.1, read as the reverse complement.
GCAAATTGTGACCCTGTAAGATCCCCAGTCTTTGCAAAACCATAGATAATTGCTTGAAAAGTTGTTTGGCATAAGGCCGGCATAACTCTGTGACTAATGACACATTGTCAGACCTTGTTCTTTTAAAAGTCTTTTCAGAGTCGTTTCAATGCCTTCTAGGGTATTAATGTATAAGCATTAGTCTGAAAATGCTGAAAAGCAGGCAGCACTTGTCAACATGTGCACAGTTTTCTGTGCTTAACCTCCATATGAAAATGAAAGACCAAAGGATATCATTAAGTGCTGCTACCATACCTGGTGCTTTGTGTGTGTGTGTGTGTGTGTGTGTGTGTGTGTGTGTCTGTATTTTATCATTTCCTTTCCTCTCAGTTGTAATCTACTTTGCGGTTATATTCAAATATGTGAATATACACACATCGTGCTCCGATGGCAATCTGACCGCGATAACTAGGCTTCTGATACTGTATGTGCACTGAATTGTGACACAGCACACATCGCACGATGTCCAATTCAGTGGTCAGAAATTTGTTGTCATCTTTGACAGCTTGGAGGAATGCAGTCCAGCCACAATAGTTGACGAATACAGAATCGTCTCTAAATCTTTTCAATCTTAAATTGTACCGCTCAAGCCTGGCTTAAGCTGCGTGATTATGAAATTATTCAAAAAATGGCCATTCCCATTTTCCCCGTCTCATTCCTTGTCTAGGCTGGAGTACAAGTATTCCAAGTTGGTGATGTCAGCCAATAAAGAGTGTGAGTTACCAGGAGCAGACAGCTGTGCCATCATGGAGGGTGAGGGAGATGAGGTAGAGGATGACGTCGTTTACACCAAGCCCTCTCTACTGGGCAAGCTGAAGGCCATCGCTACCAAGGTACATTCTACACCACGTGATCCTGTTGTTGAATTGTGTGTATTGTTCTTTCAGTACGTTCTCTGCCAGATCTCAGTGTGGACATCATACATTAGAGAGCATTATATCACAGCGCTCTTGAATCCCTGATTCATTTTCGACAGCAGCGGCTAAGGCAGTAGTTTTAGCTGCAAGGTTTATATTAGATTTATTTGTTAGACTTTGACTTAAACACAGAGCGTCCACCATACTTGTCCCTGTGAATAAGCTGTGACCACAAAAACAAGCACGGACATTAATACGAACCTGTAATTTGAATTACAGCCAAGGCTACCGTCAGAGCTGCTGTTGGAGAAAATTAATCAACACCTAAGGGCCAATCAGATTTGAGGATGAAGCAGCGCTGTGGTACAAAGAGGTTTACAGGAAATCTTAAGTTGTAATTTATCATGCTCTACGCTGAGTCTTTGTATTAAAGGTGGACTATTGGGGGGAGGCAAAAGTAATTTGTAAGGCAGGTGTAGATAATGTGTGTAACTGTTGCCGTAGCATTCGAAATTAAACCAGGCTTATCTGAAGACAAGAAACGCACGCTTTTTAGAAAGACAGAGGCCTTGGTTGAACCTGAGACAGACTTCTTCTCTGCCTCTCTTGATGTCTGGGTCCCTCTCCCTTTTAGTGCTTATAGCAATAGCAAAATCTGTGTGTGTGTGTGTGTGTGTGTGTGTGTGTGTGTGTGTGTGTGTGTGTGTGCGAGAGAGAGAGAGAGAGAGAGAGAGAGAGAGAGTGGCTGTGTGAGTATGTGCCTTGATGTTTAACTGAAGCCCGCTGAAGTAATCACTGAGGGGCTTCTTTAAGATTAAAAGACTATGTTGAGCTGCAGGGAAAGATGCAGCGTGCCACGTCGTGTTTGCAGCCAATTAGCGAGAGAGAGAGAGAGAGCGAGAGAGAGAGACAGAAATACAGCCAGACTGAGTGCGCGCTAGGAAGGACTTTTTCCCCCCTTTGGAAGTGGTATTGTTGCTTAATGAAATATGAGAATACAGCACGGCAAATGAAGCTGAAGATGAAGAAGTCTCCCTGTGGGAACACAATTAAATCTCCTTTAGCAGACAGGGACCTTTTTCAGACCACAAAATGTTTAATTGAGGTTGATGAAACAAGTAAATCAGTGGAAGCTAGTAAACGTAACGAAATAATTTTTGTTAATCATAGACGGAAATATTCACCGTACGACTTCCATGTTTATTAAGCGCCATGTTGGTATTAATACTCCTTTGTTTAATGGATATTATCCAGAATTTGTAAACTAACTAAATAAATAAATAAAAATAAGTGAAGGACGTTAAAGCGGACCAAGTAATAAGAGCCTGTCTTTGAGAGCACTGGGATTTTCAGCAACAAAAGTGCTCGGTATTGAATAATGATGCCCTTGAGCTGTGTAGGCATGTTGCTGGGCTCTGACTCCGTTGGTGGTAGATTCCTTCCTTTCTTTTCCTGGCCACAGCCACACACTTCACAAATGTGGTTGAATGTGTGCGCTGGTTGTCTAGGTAACATGTGGCAATGCTGCCTCGTCCTTGTGCTGGATAAGGGCCGTGCTTTTGGAAGCGAGCTGACCTCACGGGCCGGGGTCCAGCTCCGTGCGCCTGGCTACATTTGTTCCACCGTGTAAACTGCATGTCGCTGTTTCTAGGGCAACGAGCAGAGCTCCGAGGCTGTCCAGCTGAAATCCTCCCAGCCAGAGAAATGGGTGTGGGGATAGAGGGAGGAGGAAGAGCAAAAGAGACACGCTGGATGTGTGGATGAAGGGATGGATGGATGGACGGACGGTTGGACGGAAAGATACTTTGAAGCCACTCTCCACTTGGGAATGAGTTACGCATGCAGTGGCACTAAGCCAGACACCGGAAGAGCTTTGGAGCAAAGAGCCGTGGGGATTTGGGCCAGAAGAACAGAAAAGCAGAGCCTGTAAGACGGGTCTGTTTGATGTCATTATCATGTCGCTGTGCATTTCTGTCTGTCTGCTGGGATCTGTGTTTCCTTTTGTAATAATATTATAATACCATTTAGGACTTAGTAGAAGGGTTATGGTACCTTGGGTTGCATGCAAATGCTAAAATTCAGGAAGAGTTATAAAAAGTTTGAAAATAGCATGGATGTAAGACATACTGGCTGTGTTTGAATGTGATACTCTGTCTACACTGTGACCATGTGTAATGAAATCCAGACACCCCAAATCAACTGAACAAATGAAAAGCAACCCAGATAAATCCACTGTGATTGCACCACTCTTAATTAAATAGGCAAAAGCTCTTCGGGAGATATATAATTGTGGATGTTATAAATTGGGGAGCTGCATGTTGGAGTAATTAACCTGCCAGCTTTGGTAACCAGTTGATGGATCTAAATCAGGATTCCCGGATATCATTCCTGAAGAGCTGCAACCCAGCATGGTTTGGAGCGTCCTTTGATGAAATGCATGCTCAACTTTGTCGGACGTTTCAAGCAGGAAAATCATTAACCTGTGCTTGAATCCAGCTCCCTAGGACCAGAGCTGCTCTGAACATACAGTGGGGTCCAGAAGTATGAGAACACACTGGAAATTAGGCAAATTTTTGTTTCCACTAAAAACATGAAAAATAAACAGAGAATGTTAGTAATTTGAAAACGTGAATATATTCACTCACTCACTCACTCACTCACTCACTCACTCACTCACTCACTCATCTTCTATTGTTTAATCTTGTTGCGGGTCGCGGAGGGAAGCGGGAGCCAATCTCAGCTGACTTTGGGTGACAGGTGGGGTACACCCTGGGCAGGTCACCAATCCATCGCAAGGCCAACACACAGACAACCATTCACACTCACATTCACACCTGCGGGCAATTTAGAGTAGCCAATTAGTCTAATCCCCTCTGTGCATGTCTTTGGACTGTGGGAGGAAACCGGAGAACCCGGAGGAAAACCACACGGACACGGGGAGAACATGCAAACTCCACACAGAAAGACACCCAGGTCGACTCCAGGGATCGAACCCAGGACCTTCTTGCTGTGAGGCGACAGTGCTAACCACCACACCCCCGTGCTGCCCTATGGGAATATATTAAATATCCAAAATGAAAGATTCTGCTCTGTTTGTAGGTCACTATTTAAACTGAAGCAAATGATAACAATGATAACGTTCTGCAAAAGTTCCCATTTTCAGTTATTATAGTATATAGATTTATTTATCCTTTCTGTTGAGGCACGTGTACAGACAACACATGGATGGATTTCATATAACATCAAGGTTTTCAGCTTGGGTTCACGCTCTCATTATGTATATCTTCTTAAGATTCTGTGTTTCGTTAAATTTGTTACTCGTAATATAATATGAAATCGAAAATGCAGACGCATGTTCTTTTGAGGTCTCAGACCTTTGGACTCCACTGTTCTTATTAGGATTATTAACTCCGCCACTGATGCTTTGAGATCTATATGTGGGTGTTTAGAAGATAGGAGCTTTGTAGACTGGATAAACTGATTCTAGCAGAGGAGGATGGGGTGCCCTTGCTGTTTCCTTTCATTTTTCCTTTGCTTTTGATGCCAGTGAAGTAATCAGTGGTATTGAGTGAATATTCATAATATTGTTTAATATTGTATTGCTTGGAGTGAAATGAAAGCCATATCATTGTGTTGAACTGAAATGTGGGGTTTCCTGATTTGGGGTTTTGATAATAAATTACAATTTGCACTGAAATTGTGTGATTATTTTCTGCAATGGCTTTTGACCTAGAACCTTCTTGTCCTCTTTATTTTCTCTTGAATTTCTGGCCATTTCCTCACTCCAAATGCCATCTTGTACCCAAGCGTATGTCCAGCTCTTGCAGGGCACTGAGAGTGCACTAGAATAGACTGACTGAAAACCTGAGAAATTGCAATCCTGCTATTTCATTCATTTATTTATTTTTTTTTAATAAAATCCTTCACAAGGTCCATTAGAAAACCACAGAGAACAGAGTAAGTGCAATTCACAGGTTCCGCTGAAAAACTCACACCTTTGCCAACCCCACACTAGCTCTCCCTCACACTCTCTCACCTGTCCCCTTTTTCCTTCAGAAGAAGCACCGTAGTTGATAAAAGGGTGGCTTTTCAAAGGTTTCAGCACTTCCACTGCATTATTCCGGCTGGAAAATCCCCAGATAAAAAATTTGCTCTCCATTTTCCCTGCTCATATTTAATGCTCAGGCCACTTCAGGAACTCAGCTGGACATCAGCAGAATAATTCACAGCTGAAAGAAATTTCCGAACAAAGAGCTTGTGGCTTTTTTGTCGTTGCAAGACATCTTAATCTCTGGAGATTATTGAGCCTCAAGAACTCTAGGGAGAGCTCATGTACCGTATATGGGTATGCTATACTTTTCTCTACGCACTCACCATATATGTGTGTGTGTGTGTGTGTGTGTGTATCTATCTATCTATCTATCTATCTATATATATATATATATATATATATATATATACACCGTGTCCAAGCATGTAACCAAAAGAAAATGGACAGAAAACAGGTATACAACAACAGTAGGTTATTATTTATTATATCATCATATCCTTGTTATTGCACACACTGCACCATGGGTACTGTTCTATTGCTTTGTTTGACCAGAGTTCAAATATTCAACACAGGTTTCCTTAACAATACGTTACACTTTATATAACCCGGGAGCATACAGATAGACAGAGGAAGACAAACGTCCCTCTGGAAGAATGCCGTATCAAATCCACACCCAACAAACCGGATCCATGCGTAAATCCCAATCCGAGTCGCGATAAGAAAGAGCATTGCTTGTGAACGAAACCTTGGACATCAGCCATAAATAAAAACGTCTGCTCATTTTGATGTGGAATATGTCGACTCTCCTAGCAACGTGACATGCAGGAGGAATCAGGGACTTGCAGATTTTGGGAGGGTGAGGTGCAAAACTCATTGCAGATAGACCTCAGACTGCTGAGGCTTGTGGAGCACTGAAGGGAAAAAAAAAAAAGCTGCTTTCCATAATCCTGTCCTTTTTTTTCTTTCTACATACGCACATAGTCCACTGTATTTTCATTTTAAGCACCAACATTCTAGTTTTGCTTTACGTGTCTCTCTTGCTTTGTCTCAAGTTTTTGACACTTACCAGCTCACACTGGCATCTAGAGTATATTGTATAATACAGATTAACAGTAAAACAGACACGGAGCGTCTAATGTGGATTCATTCATGTGTGCTCTATAAAAAAAGAAAAGAAAAAAAAGAAAAATGCAGCTAGGAGGAGACTTGTTGAGCATTCTCTGAAAAGTATATCTGTGTTCCTGGAAGACACGTTCCATGGAAGTCCATGTTGTTGATCTGGCAAATGACCTTTTCCCTCCTGCTAAGTACTGTATTTATTTTAGCCAGAAGCCATTTGTAGCCATGTGAAAATACAAATCTCTACGATTTGCACCATTTTTTTTGCGCACTAGTTCTCCATATAGGTTTCTTCATAGCCACCATCTGTAGCCTTGAGCTTGAGAGAGCTTCTTGATCTGCACTCTGAAGGAGGGATGGGTAACATACTCTCTTTCCCTTGTCAATTACAGTGATGCTAGCCAATCATGGGCATCTGTAGAGCCAATCATGGGCCCATACTTAGAGAAGTACGTGGACAGAGCTTTAGCCCTGCGATAGATTGGATGTACCCCGCCTCTTGCTTGAAGTCACGTGGGATTAGTTCCAGCTTTCCCGTTATTAATAATCAGTAGCTGGATTATACTTGTTGGCAAACATGACTAGCACCTAAATTAAATAGATGCTCCTGGAAAGGAGGTGATATTTATTCACAAACTAGGCGAATTTCAATCAGGGCAACCCTGAACAAGCAGATACTACGGATTTATAACTGAATGCGGTCTTCAGTGCACAACTGTAGTCTCGGTTTGATTAAATTACCTCCCAAACTGTTATGTATGCTCGTTTATTATTATTATTTTTATGTTCTGTTTTATTTTGTTTATTTCTACATACCTGGATGCAAATAGATCCTTTTACTTCATCATTCCATCCTGTTACATTGTTTGTGCTTATTGTCACAGCAGGAACTCATGAACGCATCATTTCTACATCAGTGTTGCGTCTGTCCGCCCCCGTGTTATTACATTCCATTTCTAAAATTATAAAAAAAACTGAAAATATACTCTGACTTGACGCTTGAGACGACCGCCTGCCCAAGCAAGACTAAACGCACAGACCCATGTCCAGTGATATGACTACACATTTCAACCGTCACATAAAATGTTTCCTCCTCCTTCAAAATGTAGAAATGTATAAAACACTCAGATGTAAAAAAAAAAAAAAAAAATAATAATAAAACACGTGTAAAAAAAAGTGGCTCAGCAACCCCTGAAGGTCTAGAGGAAGCTTTCATATCAAACTACTGAACACACGATAAGGCACAAAGAGCCATTAAACACCGGATCACCGTTTACACTCACTCCTGTCTCACTGAGCACTTTATGCGTTGCGGAAATACCATGTTTGTAAAGGTTTAACAATCAGAAGCACTTTGTGCATGCTTTTTGAGAAGCAGTATACATGAAAAGCACTAGCTGACGATATGAAAGCTTACTAAAAGGACTGTGAGACTTCCATTCTCTGGTCAGCCACTCAGTTACCCTCCCGACATGAACTTTCTCCTAAAATACTTTCACCCTGTGTGGTTAAAACCATCAGTAAGATTATTTACAAAATATACAACATAGAAATACATACAGAATAGATTGTTACAATGAGGTCTACAAAAGAAAACAACCAGGTTTGTCCAGTATTGCAGGCGTAACCACTCGAACACTTTCCCTTCGTAATAATAAATTCATCATAGTCCAATGGTATGACATTTTATCATTGTTTTTACAACAGACATAATAAAGCTATCAAAAAAAAGGTCTCCAAAATCACCCTAGAAATGTTTTATAGTTGTTTTTTTTTTTTTTTGCTCCTCTGTTTCTCTACAACAATTTCAGTTAATATGTACAAGCCCTAGAAAATAATTTAATAATAATAATAGTAATAATAATACACACTTTCTACACACTGTGGACAGGAGGAGTTCTTGGATGGAGCACAATGTGTGCTGGTTGGCTAACAGTCGCTAAAGAGCAAAACGTTGACGAGGGGTCACAGAGAGGAAGTGGTGGAGTCGACGATCTCCCTGCCGTTACACACCGTCGGAACACAGTGGCCACTTACAGATGCTGCAGAGAGAGAGAGAGAATCAGACAGATAGATAGATAGATATTACATTAAATTACATTACATTACATTACAGGCATTTAGCAGACGCTCTTACCCAGAGCGACGTACAACAAGTGCAAAAAGTCAGATACAAGAATAGTACAACTTCTAGGCAAAATAGTCCACGTGCCGAGTGAATAAGTGCCAGAATAACACCTAGTGCAGTATTCTGTTGAAGGACCAATCAGCTAACAGCAGTGAAAACAGAGCTAACCATAAATGAGCGCAGATGTAAATACAGTACATAATACCACACTTAACGGAGAACAAAACCCCAGATAGATAGATAGATGGATAGATAGATCAAAGGAGAGAAAATAAATCCCCACAATATTAACTCTGCCAATTACAGTTCTCTCCTTTTCCTTGAGTCCATCATATCATTTCTGAGAAATAAAAGTATAAATAAAGCCGAAACTGTTTTACATGATTAGTTTTGGTTTTTTTTTTTGTTTTTTGCCTATGAATTAAACATTAGAGCCCAGGCACTGGGCTCTGCTTGGGCCTGTTCATGTGCAGCAGCGTGAATTACTGTTCTCTTCTCAGCTCCAGGGTATAAACGTCTTCATCAGGTGACAATACGGATACACAAATTATGCCTCAAGTAGCGAAACCAATAATTAACAATCACCGCAAGGTGCTTATTTAACCAGAGGAAGCAGAATCTGTTCAGCCTTTGCTGATACCTCTTGCTGTTTCTTGAAATGAATCTCATCATTCTCCTGACAAATAATCCGAGATGAAGTGCTACTCGTTAATTTGGGAACGCTTTAGGGTGGCACGTACATATGCCCTTCCTGACAAACATACTGTACATAAACATTTATGGCAGAAGAGCCTTATTACAACAGGTGCCAACTGTGATGAAGGCTTCTTTAATCCCTTTGAGCTGAAGTGAATGGCCAATGTCATGTTCTAATATTGTGTTAGTCACTTAGTTTCCAGGCTAACGGCTGATTGGAGCACAAGTAACATATACATATCTGCCTTTACAGTGTCCTGTTATTATTATAATTAATAAAAAAAAATAAAAAAAAGTAAAATATAAAATGTTTCGTAAGGACCAGAACTCTGGTGGACATCACATTGAGAAATGGAAACAGGGTTTATTTTGTTATACAGATGGACACACTTTTGCATTCAACTGTAATAGCATGCCAATACTCTAGTTTTAGTAAGCCAAGGCAAAAAGTCAAATCTCAGACTTGGCAGACGCCTGGCAAGGAAATGAATCACCTTTCAAGCTACCCAGATGAAAAATTAAGGTAATGTTTGAAGAGTCCATTAAACCACTCATTTGTAATTTGTACAACCTCATGAGGAAGTGAACTTGCTGAAGTAGCTCTTGTATTATATTGGTTCATATACAACGTGCAATGCGATCACAAGAAATAAAATTTCCCAAATATGAAAAATGATGATCTGGGCTTTTTCTTTAGGCAAACTCTGATAGACTGTGTTCTCTTACTGCAACAGAAGTCTTTGATGGCTCCTCACCATGTGACGCGTAGGTAGCAGGTGGACCACTGACGCTGAAGCGGTTCAGGTTGAGCCGGTGACTGGTTACGTTCTTCTGGGGTTGGAACATGATGATATGGACTTTGGGAGCAAACATGCAGCCCAGTACCACGAAACCACTGAGACTCACCGATATACACATTGTGGTGGTCTGAACCTGGGGGACACACAGGGACAATACAGTCAATACTTCAGACACCTCCACAGATCCTTGCAATCATGTTATCATCAAATGCTATTAGCTGAAGTAGAATAGTGGGAGTTGAGTTCACAGAACAGCGCGAGTGATTGAGCGAACATGGGGGATAATTACAATGGTAGTTAGCACTGTGGCTGCATAAATAGTGTTTGATTAGATGTTATTTGGACATCTTCCATTAACAGGCTAATCTTCTCCCCTGAAGGCTTAGATTTTCTCTTCTAGTGCCTCCCTGCCAATCTTTCCTGGATTACAGCTGTGACTGAGGCATTAAGCAAATGTAGAACAGATAGGAACTGAAGTCACTGAAATGCTGAACTTAACCATAAATCAGCGTACACTATTAGGAAAAAGGGGAAAATCTACAAAAGAGGGTTTGCCTTCACTCATGACCTCCAGTAAAACCCTGTTATTAAGCTAAGAACCCTACCATTGAGGAACCCTGTTTTTTAGAGCAATTTCTACCGTATTTTTTAAAACCCTGTTAGAAAGCAAGACATTTTTACCTATCCAGAGAATTTCAGAAAAAAGTACGGAGAAACCTCGTTTTCTGTGATTGTGAAGGACCTGTGTTTTCTAGGAGCGTTGAGGGTTTCCACTTCAAATATGGTCTCATGTAGAATCATGTTAGGAATCTAAGAACCTTTACCTATCCAAAGAACCACAGAGGAACCCTATTTTCAAAGTGTGTGAAGAAACCCTGTTTTCTACGAGTGTGGAGGAACCCCGTTTTCAAAGACGTCCTATGGTTTCCTTTTCAACCCTTAACCAGCTAAAGAACCACCGAGGAACGCTATTTTCTAAGGTTGTGAAAGATCCCTGTGTCTAAGAGTCCAGAGAAAACCTGTTTTCTTTCTCGTAAGGGTACAACAGGGACCCATTGAGATCACCTTCAAAAGGGAAACCAGGGTTTCTCCAAACTCTTAGAAAACAGGGCTCCTCAAGAGGTCTTTGAATGCTTAAGAGTTCTTATCTTTCTAACAGGGTTCTACTTGATCTTGTTCATCTTTAAAGGAGGAAACCCTGTTTGTAAGAGTGTGGATGCTTTCATATCGAAGGGAATAAAGGTATGTTATCCCTTTCGGTTTATCTTTAGTTCGAGCACACCTCTGGACACATTGCATAATAGCAAGAGTGAGACACTATACTTGTCTTTGCCGCTTGTCTCAGAGCTTCAGAATGAAATTGGTATTCTTTCACCTGCTTTGTTTTGTCTCTACCTCTCTGTCTTGTCTTTTTCTCAGCCTGGTCATATCTGTAAGGTCTCACAGTGGTTTTACAGATGTCAGCCCTCTGTGTTACAACTCTGTGTCTCAAAGGACCTGACCCTCTCATACAGAGATGCTCTTTTTCCTCACTTCATTGACTCCAGCCTTGAAAGACCCACAGAACAGACTGAGCAGACTGAGAACCATTCTGCTCACATCAGCAGCTTGCGTGTCTATACAGCAGTGTGGAGTTAGAGTCCGTGACTTCTGACTGCGTATGCAATCTATATGATACATGACTAATTATCTGGGAAATGCTGATAAGCTTCATTGCTTGCAATCCACTAATATTCATTATGAAGGGCTGACTGATTTCATGCCATGTTTATTGGGGATTTAATATCTCTCTACTTCAATTCAGCTAATTCCATGCATTCTTTGCACATCCTAAGATTTTATATTATTATTTATCGGCAAGCATCTATGCTTTGGAAGTACAATTCATTAATTCATTCATTTCTTTGCAACAACCTGTTATTTGTGGTGAAGCCTACCCCAGAAACTCTGAGCATGAGCAGGATGCACATTGGATGGTACGCCAGTGCATCATATTTGCAAGACAATTTCCTATAATTTTACGAGCCCTACTTATTCTGAATTATCTTTTCCATTTTTTCAAGTTAGTGTAACTCAGGAACATTTAAATCAATTCTTCCCTTTTCAACTGACAGATGGCACATACCCTGTAGTCACTAGATGTGACATAGAAGATGGGCAGAAAGGCAAGCCAGATGATGCACGTGGTATACATGGTGAAGCCAATGAACTTGGCCTCGTTGAAGTTCTCAGGGCACTTGCGGGTCTTGAAGGCATAGACAGTGCAGAGCACCACCAGAACAACATCGTAGGTGAGTGACAACAGCATGCTGGAATCCCGTACGTTGCATTTGAGAATGACCGTTTGACGTTTCTCGGGCAGTGTGAAGCGCCGAGTGCCAGGCACCTCCAGCAGCAACCACATGGACACCAGCAGAAGCTGGACAGAGATGAGTGCCAGGCAGATGAAGACCTGTGAGCTAGGGCTGATAAAGCGTGGCCGCTGTACACCACCGTCTTTCACGCCACTGAAGATGCGGGCAATGCGGTTGGTCTTCGTCAGCAACGCCGAGTAGCAGACTGCGAACGAGGTTCCAAGGCCAAGACGCCGCAACGCACACACAGCTGGTGATGGCTTGGCAATGAAGACAAAAGTCATGGAGTAGGACATGAGGACTCCGAGAAGCAGGATGTAGCACAGCTCCCGGCCAGAGGCCTTAACCAGTGGTGTTTCGTTATGGCGGATGAAAACGGTGAAGACCAGGGACGTACAAATAAAGCCCACGCATGCAATGGAGACAGGCCCAATAGCCCAGGCATCCTCCCACATGATGTAGTCCTCAGGCAAGTCATAGCAACCACTCAGGTCTGCCCGAGGCCACTGGCCCAGGGCACAGGGTGCGCAAGTGAACTCGTCTGGCAGATATTCATAGGGCTCGCAAGGGGTGCAGATCCAGCAGCAGTACTCGCCTGCTTGCATCTTCTTCATCTCATTTGGAGCACATGGGTCACTGCATTGTGAGGTGGGAACACCTGTTGTACGTGGCCAGCCAATCAGGTACTCGTTAAGAGACAGGGTTTCCGCCCATTCGCCAACGTGGATGTAGCCAAACCGATCACTACCTGGCATTCTCTGGTAGTTGAAGATGTTGTATCGGCCCATGCCATCTCCATATTGATCAAATTTTACCATGTTTTCTGAGCCAGGAGGGGAGAATGGAGCTATACAAAGCAAGAGAGAGAGAGAGAGAGAGAAATTGAGCAAGGGGAAGAAAAATAGAAAGAGACATCAGGACACAGGGCTAAATTGAATACCAACCACAAACATGTAACTACAAGATTGTGAGTTTAGAGTAAGAGAAAAGACTGAGTTTAGAGTTTCTGTTTTGTAGGCCTTCTTATTCACAATAAAAATGCCACAAAAGGCAAAATGTGTACTTCTGCGTCTAATACTGACTTCAATTATAATCAGTAAGCGTTACAACATGGCTGCAGGCACACAAAGCAATTAAACAGTAGGCTGCTAAAACCATAGGGGAGCATAATGAACCCCCATGGTTACACATTTTAAACAAAATGCCAGCATACTGAAATAGGACTTACTATAAACAGCACCATCAGCCTGTGAGAGCACAGGCATTCACTGAATAAAGGGTTGGCGAAAGACCCCACAAGCTCTTTCATTGCGTTTGGCTTTATCCGCCATTCGCTCCTAAGATCAACACCCACACATTGTCACACAAAAAGGTAGGAGGTAAGTGTTTTTTTGTGGTGTTTAATAGTTATGGATTAATCGAAGGACAAACAACACAAAAACCAGTTACACAAACTGAGTAGGATACTAGAATACAGTGGACCCTCGACTCACGAACTTGATTCGTCCCGAGACTCTGTTTGTGACCCGATCAATTTTCCCATTGAAATTAATGTAAACACAGCGATCCCTTGCCATATTGCGCCTCAAATTTCACGCCTTCACTCTATCGCGGGTATTTATTTAAATTGGTCTAATTATATATTGCGGCTTTGATGACATGACTTCTGATGACGTCGTTGCACTGCTTGAGGTCTACTCAAAACCACCGACCGACAAAGATCTGGCTGAAATGACCAAGTCAGCGAGCGAGGAAAAGAAAGAACAAGAGGAGGATCGCGCACACAAAGAAGAAGAAGAAGAAGAACAAGGCCTAACTCTCAAGCGCCTCACCACCATTTTACGGTTAGCTAAAGAGCTTCAGTCATCGGTTGAAGAATGGGACCCACAAATGATTCGCTCTTTGCAGTTCAGAAATGCTCTTGATGGCGCCATTTAAGTGTATAAAAACCTGCTGACTCAAATGAAAAAACAGCGCCAGCAACTAACCCTTCATGATGTTCTTTACCAGGAAAAATAAATGTTTTTAAACTGTTTTGCGTGTTTTTTTGTAAATAAAACTCCTCAATGATATACAATAGTTTTTGTTTGTACACTGTGTCAACTGTGTTTACTGTACATACAGTACATAATTTCAATGAATCTTACCCGATATCTAAGAGAATATAAAGGGATCATGCTGTATAACCAAGCAGGTAATGGTTATAAGGGTGTGAGAGGGTTTACAAAGGCTTAAAATATACAGTATTTTTTTTAAAATAAGCATATTATTGCATGGTCAGTACTTCGCGGATTATCACTTTTCGCAGCGGGTTCTGGAGCCTAACATCCGCGATAAGCGAGGGATCACTGTACAATGAATGTGTTTCAGCCTCAAAACACTTGTTTAAAATGTATTATGGGTTTATGTGTGGCAATAAAACAAAGATTAAAATTAAAATAACCTTAATTATAGAAAAATAAACCTAAATGAAATAAACAGAAGATTATTATTAATGAACGTTACCTTTGTGGTGGATACGTAGTTGCTGGCGTAGGTGGACGGTGGCGGAGGGATATGGTGGCGGTTCTCATGTTTTGGGATTATTTCTTGCTTTATTTGAACTGTTATACGCTTAGGCTTCTTACTCTCACTACCATTTCCACTTTTCACTTTCTTGGGACCCATAATGAAG
>JAQMCW010000036.1:6170681-6181125 GCA_030068335.1 Chrysichthys cranchii | reverse complement strand
ACTACCATTTCCACTTTCTTGGGACCCATAATGAAGGCTTACAGAGCAAAAATGCAGAGAAACACAATGAAAAAATGCTGTGAACTTTTTTTAAAAGGAGTTTTAAGCACAGAAAAAAAGTTTGAACAATCTTTAATTATACAAAAACTTACTGTAAACAACCAAGAAACTAATCGACTAATGCATGAGTCGAATTCTGGCATTAAGGACGTGAGGAGGAAGATGGGCGGGGAGGTGGTTACTGTACAGCGAATGAATGCACGTCTGACCGAGACCGATTAACGGGACATGCACATCTTTGTTAGGTCCGCAATACACAATTGCGCAATACACAAACAGAAAATGGGAAAACATTGGCGCGTACAAGGCGGAAGGGGAAAATGGCCAGGGCTGTATTTGTTCAGAACCCGATTATGTGGTCGTGACCAGGTGCAAAATTTTGGTGAATTTTTTGGTCGTTAACCGATTTGTTCATGTTCGGAGGCATTCGTTACCAGAGGTTACACTGTATTACCATATTTAACAGTCATTTTGGAAGCTTTTCCTTAAACACAGTCTGAATTCTTCCCTAAATACATTTATGGCCAAAAAGTTTGATTTCGATTCTAATAGTTATTCTAGTGACGGATGCTAAATTTCTCTTCTCTTCTTCTTATGTGAAACCATTCATAACAGTGTGTACTTACTATCATTGTGAATATAGTGTCTTACAGGAGACTTTTACAGACATTTCAAATGTTTTATTACATATTCACAGTATGTGCAACCTCATATGTATTCCCCAAGTTGAAAAAGAAAATCCTGTAGACTGAGAGCAATAAAAAAAAATACATATTTTTAAAATTAACTTAGTTTTATTTATTATTCAGTCAATTTCTTTTTCATTTAAAATAAATGCAAACAAAAAGTTACCTTTTCAAATTTGAAACTTTCCTGGTGCAGGAATAACAGGGCATCAGGCACACATATTCGCACACGCTTTCTCATCTAGGGGGAAACTAAAGTAGCCGATCCATCTACTGGCATGTTTTGTGAACCCGCAGAAAACCCACGCAAACACAGGGAGAACATGGCAATCTCCACACAGACGGTGACCCAGGCTAAGGAATGAACCGAGGAACCTGGGGCTGCGAGTTATATATATATATTTTATTTACATTTTTGTCCATGCTCTGGAAGGGTACCAATAAATCTGCCATGAAAACAATGTTGCATAAGATATCTAGGGCACAGACACAGGAAAATATCTGTTCAAAAAAAAAAAAGGGTTTAAGAGCATGTTCAAATATGGTAAATGCTAAACTGTTAGCAGTTGATGGGGATGGAGATATTTAGCATGAATTGAGGTCTAAAGGATTTGATTCAAACATAAAAAAAAACCCCAAACCAAAACAAAAAATGTTAAATAAAATAATACATGTGTAGCATCCCGGGCCTCAGATTTAAGGTCTTCCTCCCGACAGCCAAATCCCGCTGACTAAAAAGTTTCAGTGGAATGAAATTTCAATAAATCAGGTGAAACTACTAATTCCCCATGGCGTTTATAGCCTGAAACTGGACTGAATAATTGATAGAGAAGCAGAGGAAGTATATCTCAGAAAAGTGGAATTTTACTGGACACTTAAATGGACCTCACCCTTTCCATGGCTTCGCTCACCTCTCTCCCGTTTCTCTCTATTCTCCATTCTAGATCAGCTTCCTGCTCTTTTCTCTGAGGTCTTCATAACATTCCTAAAAACTTCCTTTCTTCTCACCTTTCTCCTCCACATACACCATCCTTTCTTTTGGCTTTCTATAAACTCCTGTCATTTTTCCTTCTCTCCTGCATTGCTCGCTCCTTCCACCCAATTGGCCCAGACTGCAAACCCCATATGTCTTTGATTTTGTGCTTGGAAAATGAAGATGGTGAATTTCAAAGAGAATCCTCTTCTGCTGACACAAACCAACCCACTCACATCGTTTTATCTCTCCAAGTCTCTCAGTTTCTCTCTGGCTCTCTCACTGAATCGCAAACGGATGCAGATCCACACTCTTATTGCATGTGCGTATGCACAACCTATATACTCTTTCTTCCTCGCCTCGTGTCTTGAAATCATGTCTCCGTTGAAAAACCGAGTACATCTTCCCCACATCCTAACATCTACATCTTTCTCCGTGGCCTTGACGGGGTTAAGAATCCTCAGCGCTCCCTCCCTGCTTTTCTTTAACTCTGTTTTCATGTGTGTTTGTGTACAGTCACGGCTAAGTGTGGCATAAGCTCATCTAATATTGCCACGCCAGCCTGAGCACTTTTACATGGTTTATTTTTACCTGCTCCCTTTGCTCTCTACCTGTCAGTCAAACGCAATCCGCTCAGCGGCAGTGAGCGCAGCGTCTCAGCTCGTGTCGCCGTCACAGCCACAGGTCTGCCAGCGCAGCAAACTCTTCTCACACTGGCTCTAATTACACCACCACTGTGCACCTCCACACACATTAACCACAGACTGACACAGAAACGCAGCATGATTCTGTAGGCCTACACACATCCTGCTACATACCACTGCATATAATGAGGCGAAGGCAGTATGCCGTTTAAATATGTCAGAAAGATGAAATAATGAACCCAATTTCTTCAAGTAGGGCATGTTCCTGGAGGACCATTTGTTGTTCTTGGAAATACATTTCTTTTAATCAATCACTACCATCTGATCAGTGTCATCACTGTGCGCTTCCTAATTCTCCTGAGCCACATGAACACTGCCTCCAGACGCACAAGTTGGCTTCTGGACAGGAAATCTTATTGCAAAGCTCTGCATTTTAGTTCATAAAATAACTCATAAATGGTTAACTTTGTATAAAACAATGAAAGCGTTTACATTATTTAATCCTAGATTAGGATGCTAGGACGTGCAGGAGTTGGCTAGCTACATTCCTTAAAACACTCCACAGACAGCACTGAAATGAACATTCCAGGTCCTAAAAACACAAAATGGCATTTATTTTAAATACAGATGTTACATCTCTTTCGTCTTTAATTATGTATTTGGATCATACCTAGCTTGATAAGCTAATGTTAGCTAGCTTTAACACGAGCAAACAAACACACTATAAAAAGTGCTTTTTGAACTTAAATACGTCATTGCAGCAAAGTATAGAGTATAATTATATAATATATATAATATAAAGTAATTCTCACCTTTTTGAACTGTAACTAAAAGCTATACTTAGCTTTGTTGTATGGACAATGAGTGACATGTTTAGCACGGAGGTAGGAGAAGTAAACTTCCTGTAGAAAAATCCAGCTAGGTCTGACAAGCTATTAGCTAAAACACAGGCTGGCTTGGGCAAACTCCTAGACTCGTCTAAACTGCTCAATAAATGTTTGAGATGTTCTACTTGAGATATTTCCTGTTGTTACTTTCTTAAGAATAATTTGTCTACAATGTTGCATAAGTAGCAGTAATTCAGGAACTGTTTCCATTTACCAGCACTTTCCAGCTGGCGAGCATGCTGTTATTACCAGCTCGGTCTATGTTTTGGCAGCTGGTATTTGGTCAAACCAAGCTGCGGAGCTGACGACATCGGATCACAGGGTCTGATTAAAAAGAATGTTGATCCAGGAACATGCTGTACGTGAAAAAAACATCATGTTTGTCTTTGAAAAATATAAAAGGTAGAAAGAAACCCAGTTTGATTAACGTTACCTCTGAAGTCGACGTGAAGCAAGAATTCCCGGTAGAGCCGCTTGCCGTCGAGGCTCCGCATGGCCTCACACAGACGTGTGGTGTTAGCGCACAGCGTCCTCTGCATACGGTGTAATGCGTGTGCCATAGCGTACACTGCATTCACCACAAACATGATCTTCGACTCGGGCTCGAAGTTCGAATCATCCACCGCCAGCTTTGGATCACAGAGTGGTTTTGCAGTTCCTGCCCCTGCCTGGGAAGCTGTGCTCAAAGAGCACTGGAACTTCTGTTCCCAGAAGTCTTTGTACCATGGGTTCCGGTGATTGTTCAGAGGACTGAGGCTTTGGAAGTAGCGGTTGAACTCGAGTATGGGATGTGCTGCGAGTTCTAATGTGATCGCGCCATCTGCAGTGAACTCATTTCCTTTGATGATGCTCTCCTGAGCCCCCCAGCCATCGCTGGCCACCCAGAGGAAGGAAGCATTGAGGCGGGTGGCAGCTCCCAACAACTCTCGGGCATCATCACTGCGCAGGAACAGCACGACCACACGAGCGTTGGGCTTCTGAAGGAGCTGGCGCACCACTGCTTCATATGAGGAGCGCTTTGCATTGGAGCGACCCACCTTTTCTGATGTAGCAATGCATATGTTGCGCAAACGTGCCTCTTGCTCGAAGGCCTCGATTCCTGTCTCTCCGTAATCACCCTCGGATGCCACCGTAGAGACATATGTCCAGTTGAAGGCACGTAAGATCTCAGCCATGGCCTTTGCTTGGTAGAAATCCGGAGGGACAGTGCGAGCAAAATAGTCGTAGCGTGATTTGTCACTCAACTTGGCACTCGTAGAAGCGTAGCTTATCTGAGGGATCTGGAACAGGCGTAACAAGTTTGCAACCTAGGAGTAAACACACACAAATGTTGGCACTGCATTAAAAATATTGTTGAAATCAGTAAGTCATTTTGGCCTTATGAATGAACAATCCAAAGCGTATCATACAGATATATTCAAGCCAATGATGAGATCAGATAAGGCCAATAAGCGTGTACAGAGCGAGGCAGGAAAGGAGAGTAAAGGGTTCTCTGTGGTCAGACTCAGCTTGGCTCTAACACACCACATCTCACACTGAGTGCGGAGGCACAACTGACACGAGCTGCCACTGCCTTATGCTGCTGCAAGACTGAGCTCGTATTGAGCACTTCACTGTCAGCTTGCAGAAAACCAGACTGTGACTGCGTTGTAATTCATAATAATTTTTCCATCTCTTTGCGATCAAGCTTTTTGCAGCATGGACAAGTCTGCGATGAAGAAACGGATTTCAATTTAACAGTAAATGATTGAACAATTGGACTGATTTGTTGAAGAGTTGGATGCAAGGGCAGGTACAGTGCAGGAATATACAGTGATGCAAAGTGAAACACAGACACGTGGAGACATGAATGAGAAACAAGTAGGTTAGCCAACAACATTAATATGGTATGTAAAAAGGTGGCAACGACTAAAGACTGACAACATGTCCTAGACAATACATGACTTAAATACCTGTGCTAATTATATAACATTGCTGTTCAGGTGCTCCTGGATATGCAATATGGAGTTTGTAGTGGGCTTCTGCTGTGCAAATGGCTTGTGCGTACTGTCGTGACAGTATCCCCTAACACATGGTTCCTTAAGCACGGAATGCAGTCCCAGGGGGGTTCTTGACCATTCTCTCTGTTTAGGGGGGCTCTTGGGTTGACATAGATTATATGGAGAGCTGTCCTTAGCTGAGCCGGCCATGGGCAATGTCGCAATGTCCGCCACAGAGCAGTAAGGCTGAGCAAACTTTTCCCCAGAGGAAGGGGGTAAGGTTTTGCATATAGCCAGGAGGGGGGGGGGGCATCCTTTGTGAGGTAAGAAGGTGGAACAGTCCTCTATGGAGCAAGGGGTGGGGGTGGCGGTGTGACATACAGCATGAAGCAAGATGAAGGAGCTGTGTCCTCAGGGGAGCAAGGAGGCGAAGTGATGGCTTCATCAAATCAGGGAGGCAAAATTATATCTTCATCCAAGCAAGGAGGCTAAGCGATATCCTCAGACGGGTGGCACAGTGCTGTCCATGGCTGAGTAGGGAGACAAAATGATGCCAGTCATGACCCCACAAGCTGTAATGGTGTCCTCAGTGGGGGAGGGAGGATGAAAGATAGGAAGGAAGACCTAGTCATGAACCCTGCTCGTAAAAAAAAAATAAAATTCTCAAGGGGACGCACTGTTTTGAGCCAGGACGGCTTGGCGCTAATCCATCCACTCTTACCCTGTTGGTCCCACATTACGTGGTTCTCTTAGGACAGCATGCTTTGGGTCCAAGAATCCTTCTGCATCCATGGTTCAGGCTGTTTTTCTGCCAGGAAGTTTAGTAGAGCCAATGCACGTGCAGGTAAAGGTTTATATGAAGTACCACATAGACGAGGACACAACCAAGCTAGACAACAACAGGAGAATGGAACGCATAAAGGTGACAAGGACTACAAGACTATACGTGACTTAAATACCTGTGCTAATTAGAAAGCAATGTGATTCAGGTGCTCATGGTGCATGCAGTGAGCATGTGCTGTGCAAATGGTTTGTGGGCTGCAGGTGACGTAAGACACTAATATTCCAGTAATATCCCATTATCAAAAGTGATCATTTTACGGTGATGCACTGCATAACAACACAGAAACAGCTTGTAAATTTCTGACACGATTTCTGCACCGCTCTGTAAATTACTCGAGTAATCACAGTCCTTTCTGCAGGTTTATGGTACATAAACCTGAAGTGAGCTTTCATTTCTTAGGAGTGGTAAGAAAAAAAGAGTGGCTTGCCATTAAGAGATGGCATGTAGGAGGCTCTACAGGCTCTCATGAGTGTCTGCCAGAAGGTGAACACTGAGAGCATGGCCAAACAGCAGCGGCGGGAAATAAATGGTGACTAATTGTAGCTGAGGAGAAGAGGCCGATAAGTAACAATGCTTTTTTTTTTTTAACAAGAGATCATATGAGGTCATGGCCTCGTTGCCTTTCTCCAGGAATACAAAGCATTATATCTGAAGAAATCACAGCAGGAAGAAAGAGCAGGGAGACTTTGAGAGGCAGAAGAAAGAGAGAGAGAGAGATGACAAAAACACAGATTATGGATTTTAGAACCGATAGGGAAAACTGGCTTTTGTGGAGCCCCAGATGGAGGAGGTTATGTAAAACTATGCAAATTCCCCCAGCGCTGTGCTCGGTTTCCAGTGCTGCAAGAAGGCAGCAACAGACAAAGCACACAATAGCATAGCCACAGTGCTAATCCAGGCACGTATGCATGAGGGAAGGAACTGGAGCAAGCGTGCTGTATTTAAATGGGGAGGAATGAATAAGGGGTGGTGTGTATATTTTCCCCCCAAACGCTGCTCTTTAAATAATGGATCAGGTATGCCCGAGCTGTGCAGGAGTAAGGTCTTTACACTCTTGTATTTTGCTCAGTTCTTAGAGGGTAGTGAAATCATTCAGTGGCCTGTAGTAATTCGGTGAGAATATATGATTATTACCTCTGCATACAAAGAGTACTACAAAATAATCCATGTCCATGAGGCGCTGCCTGCAACGTATAGACTTAAAAGAGACGCCTTTGTTGATGGTCGTGAATGTGTACAGAGTATTTTTTCTCTCTCAAATTTTCATTTGATCGGTGTCATACACAAGGATTGGATTTTTGGGTAACGTCACTTAAGGGGTTATATGTTTTACATAAGAATTACCTATAGAAACCTACATAAACATTTATAAAGCTTTATTCCACGTAGTGTCAGCTGAGATGACGTTTAATTCATTTTAATGTTGACACAACACCAGTACAGTCACATGATATACGTAGATTTTTCTTCACATAATGCTGTGTTGATTTAAAAGGTTGCTTTATATTTGCAGACTTGAAGTAACTCTGGATTTTTACATCAGAGCATTGTGCTATGTTTTATCACGCAAAGAATATATATTTTTTCCCCAATTGAAATGTCAGATGACCAATTGGCATTTAAATCTGGATTGACTGACAGCTGTATAGGGGCTTTGAACTCACCTATATTAACTAATACCCTCTGGAAGCCCCACCCACAACCCCACCATATCATCTTCAGGAAAGCTGTATTCGGTGCTCTTATCTCGACTCGATTGTCCAGATTTGCCATGTCCTCTGGTGCGCTCATATTAAAGTGACAATGTTTTGAGCAACTAATGTGAAATAAAATCGATCAATGTATGTATATTTGACCTATCTCTCCTGAGACAAGTATACGGCTAACATCAGTTAATCATATTTATTAGGGAGGCCACTGAAAATTTTTGAATGGAGAGTGGCATTTTTACAGCAGAAATAGAAAGAAATCAGAAATTTTGACCACGCTCAAACAACATGGCCAAACCTGACATGATGGATACATGGTTTTACTCATAAACAGTAGGAGATAAATGCTTTTTCTCCATTCCAGACACTAACTTTTTTTTGTATTTAACAGCGTTATTATTTTGTCTAGTGGGCAATTATATCATGTTTTTTTTTAAAAATATCATTATGGCTAAATCTTTCTTTTACAATCCGTTACCTGATTGGCTACATTCAGTGCTCTACTGATGACTCCTGTGCAGAGCACTGAACTTGCAGGTAGCATGTATCATAAGCCAACATGATGGTATGAATCATATATTTAATGGGGCATAATTTTTTTTTAACAGATGCAGATGGACCACAATGTAAAGCAATACCAATGAATGAACCTAAGTTTAAAAATGAGGTTTTAGTTGCATACCCATCTAGCAACCCAAACAAGCTAGGGATCAGAGTGTCCACTCAATCACTGTATTCCACCTCTAAATCAGTTGAAGGCTGAGGACCTTCTTCAAGGCCCCAAACAGAAACCATTTTTCAGACTTAATAGCTCAGCACTAACCTGTATGGAGACACTGCTGTAAGATCCTCCAATGACTCCAGTAATAGCCAATGGGCTGTCCTCCTGAAACGCATACGAACCATCAGGACAGATAAACTCGGTGTCGTCCACCTTGGTCAGCGATGCTCTGACAAACTCTAATGCTTGTTCTAGGGCATACGTGTCCCTGGAGCACGTGTCAAGGATGTGGACACCCAGTGAGACACCGGGCAGAAGACTAACATCTCGGTTGATCTGGTCTATAGCGAAGAGCATGGCTTCTAAACGCTGAATGCCCCGGTCCTCATTGATGCGCCCACATTCATCCATGCCCAGGCCCTTCTCATGTATGGGAAAGAGGCCGCCCAGAACCAGGTCTCCGTCTATCTTGATTTCTCGGCGTGGAGAGTCACCGCTGGACAGCAGGACGCCGGCTCCTAGCAGCACAAGCAGCAGGGCTCGAACTGCAGATGACATGGTTACACAGAGACAAAGCGAGAGCAGGCAAGCAGTTTAATGGTTTATGAGGGAGTGTCAGAGGCACGGGAGAGCCATAAACTGGACACAGGGAATGGCGTATGATCACACATGAAGATACTCTAATGAGGAGTCAGTTTAGGACCTGGGGGGAGAGAGAGAGAGAGAGAGAGAGAGACAGAGAGAGAGAGAGAGAGAGAGAGAGAGAGATTAAAAATAGGCATGAACTTGCAGAGAGAGATGAAAGGTAAAAATCTGGTAAGTCTGTGCTTGGATGAATGCTAACTACACACACACACACGCACACGCACACGCACACGCACACACCAAACATCCAAAACCCTACCCTCATTTGTGAAAGCATGTCAGAGCAGATACACCAAAAAGAAAAAAACATACAAACATATAAATCAATAAGTCCACAGCTTCTGAGAGAAGGCAAGAATACAACATAAGAATGAAAAATCTTGAATGAACAAATACAATCCATCACTGCGGGACAGGCTGGAAAACAAAACCTCACAAAATAAAACTACACACAACAAATCTGTTTTATTCTTGCTGCAGAATGTAAATGTATATCTATATATATGCCTGTATCATTTGCTCAAAGGTAACCTATTTGTCCCTAAACTACGCTGGGGTCTAAAAGTCTGAGAACACTAGTGCAAATAAAAATTCTAATTTTCATTTTTTTCTTATTCAATACAACCATTTCATTACAAACTATATTATTAACAACAATCTGCATGAAAAATAGAATCGTTAAAATATTTGCTTTCTTAGTATTCGGTATGTCCTTGTTTTGCTTTAATGACGGTGTGTACTCAAGCTAGCATGGCTTCCACATGTTTGTGGAAAACCTTATAATCCATTTTAGATCGACTCCATCAAAGTGCCATCTGAACACATGCTTCAATAAAAGAGATTAGGCATGAGGACAATCTGACCTTTCATACAAGTCAGTTATCTTGGTCAAAATCACACATTTGCTTATATTTAAATAGGCACATAGAAATAAAATAATAGAATAAATACTTAAGAAACTGAACATGTACTTTCTTTGTTTTAAATAATTAACAATTCTAAAATCCTCTATTTATTTAACATTTTAAATGAAAAAAAAAACAAAAAACAAATCTCAGATTTTCAATATGGTCTCAGACTTTTGGACCCAATGTGCACACATTGCACTTATACAGATTAAACTTTATAAATCTTCCAAAATATGAATAAATTCAGGGCAGGAACATGAAAATCTTAAGATAATTAAACGAACTGCTACATTGGTGTTACTACTACTACTACTAGTGCTGCCGCGATTAGTCGACGTAATCGACGTAATCGACTATGAAAATTAGTCGACGACAATTTTATTGGTCG
>JAQMCW010000036.1:6142452-6155628 GCA_030068335.1 Chrysichthys cranchii | reverse complement strand
GTAAATTATTATTTATTGCTACTTTTATCAGTTTCAAGTTATTTCAGTGACCATTGTGGGTTTTTCTTTCTTTAACGAAAGGGTACCAACAATTTTGTCCACGTCTGTAGCTAGATAATAGATAGATATAGATATATGATGCAATGGAATAATGATATCACAAAATAAGCACTAAGTTTTGCTGAACATACTGCCAAGCCTGCAATTTATGCTATATTATACACAGATTAGCTTTGAATTCCAATTAAAAATTAAAAAAAAAGACGTGACATCTCTCTCTCTTTCCCTCAGGTGGGTGGGCACACCCGGAGAGCCAGGTCATCGAATATACATGTAGGTAGATCTAACTTCATGATTTTGCTGTATCAGGAAACTTTCAGCGGTAGATTTTATTCTCCAACACCCACATCAGAACAAGCCTTTCCAAAACACCATGAAAAATATAGTGACTGATATGCAGCCTATTCTTTCAGTATTCCCTCCAAAGCCTGACATGCATGTGAGCTGGCTAGGCTAGAACACCTGAACGCTAGTGCAGGAGGGGTCGTTCTAATAGCTTTAATTATCAGATAAGTAGAGGTGGCTTCTTGTGCCGGTTGGTTCACTGTTGGTGGTCGTTTTTTTTTGTTGCAGACTTACAGAACCTGGGGAGCAGATATTTTATTGAGCCAACAGTTAAGCGTGTACTTCAGCTGCACCTTGACCACTGTGCGTGGTTCGAATGAATTCAGCATGATGCACATACATGCTATGAATGTCAGTTTGTTTACCTGTGAAACAAATATATTGCACATATGAAATGAAAACCAAACAGGGACAATTTCCAGATATGTCCCATACTTTATGTCCAAGCACTTAGTATGGGCTACACTGACAATTAGTGCAATAAATGAAAAAGAAACCAGTGCCATATATCATGGAGGTCTGGGGAAAGCTCTCATATGTCACGGGAGCTGAAAGCAAAGAGATGACCAATGATTTTATTTACATTTAAACCTTGCCTTGGCTGTAACATGAACCAAGGCATTCAAGAGAATATAATTGGTCATGCTCTCAGGGTGGGAGGGATGGCTTACTCTCTCCCGTCAATCACAGCAACAGGGAAATAATCTATTCACGTCTGTGATTTCATTTACGCAGAAGAGTGTAGATAACACTATCCTCTGCGTGTGTTCAGATGCGCTCTGATATAGCATAAGCAGCAGTTTGGAAAGATGTGGGTGGCTGGATTTATGTGTCCAGAAGGAAGCAGGTAGTAGGTTTCACCCTCCTGTCCACCCAGCTGTCGTGTGCTTGTGGAAAACTAGCTAGTTGGTGGGAACTTTCACCAAATTCCTAGAAAATGACCAAATTTCAAGAAATATAAACGAACAGAGGATTAAAGAATAGTTGGTCTGCCTAAAGATGTATAAAACCATGCCACCATGTGTGATTTGTATAATAGAAATAGTCGAAAATGTCAATAGTTGATCATGTGAAGGATTTTCCTAGAGCACCACAGACATCAAGTACCGGCTCCTAATGACACCCATTGGCTATGATAAGCCCTAAAACATCCATCTGCATGACAACAACAATAACCTCTGTCTCACCCTTCACGCTGATGTAACACGGCCCTGATGTGACTCGCACAAGGGGAGGAAAAGTCATCTGGCCAGTTTGGTTGAAGTTCTATGAATGAATTTCACAGTTAGTCAACGGCTGTATGTTCTTAAATTCCCTCGTCAATCTCTCACTTCCATCTCACCTCATCCCTCTTTCCTGCTGTGGGTGCTGGTCTTGGGCTTCAAGGCAGAACTGTTTAGCATGTGGCATTAAAATGCAAGTATTTAAGCCTGTGCTTCATCTTGAATGGGCCGCGATTGGACGAGGGAAGAATGCATGCATGGCTGAACAGGAGCACGCACCCTCCCTCTCACTTTTGTCCATGTTCAACCAAGTGAGAAATACAAAATGTTCATTTCAGGAAAAAAAATGTAATACTTCTCTCCGTATTAATGATTTAGCACTTTGCGAAGTCGCTGAGGTGTGGAGGGGAATTAGAAATTAGCATGCCTTTTAATTTCTTTTCCATGTGAAATTAAAAAGGTTGTGTGCGTGCGTGCGTGCGTGCGAGTGTGTGTGTATGTTTCATTAGCTGCTTCACATGCATGGTGTGTTGTTAGTGCACTTGTGCTCAGCACCAACGACTTGAACGCGCTGCAAGCATCGAAGGCGTGCGTGAGTAGAAAATCTCTCACAAAGTCACTACGACGTAGAAGGGAATCTGACAAAATGGGATTTTTAATTTTGTTCCCGAACCAAACAATGATTCATCAGCAAAGCTCACGTCAAACGTTTGTGAGAGGAGAGAAATCTCACGCACACTCATAAAAACAAAGATATTCTTCATGTACTAGCTTTTCTTCTATCTACCCAGTGTTAGTAATACTGATGAAGATAAAAAAAAAAACATTTATTCATGCCTTTTTTTTAATTGAAGCAAGCGAAACAAGAACTTGATAAAAATGCATAACAGAAATAGCCGATTGGACAGAACAGAAAATGTTTTCCCCAGATTTTCCCACCTACATACACTCACTTTACCAGCAAAATTGATCAGTTCGTTCACTTTTAGTAAACTCTTTGATCAGGGATTGCTTGGATCCAGAGTTTGAGAGCACTGACTGTCAGGTGGGAATACACCCAGGATGGGATGTCATACTGCACATGAGGAAGCTTAAAGATATGGAGGAAACTCATGTGCAAAACTTCACGCAGAGAGTAACCCCAGCTCAGGATGCAGCACAAGGGAGAAATCACAGGCATTCCTTATGCAGCTGTACTTAAAAACATGGACATCCCATGCCAGGGCTTGTGTGAATCTGTGTCAGTGTGCTGGTGACCCAGTATAGCAACGCCTGCTTTAGATGAGTAATGTACAATGAGGCGGGAGCGACAGGCAGCGCTTATTAAACCTGTCCTCTGCCTGCATCTAAAACAATGAAGCTGGAAATACAGCGTTTCACTAAGGACCCCCTGAGGGATACTCATACTCTCTCTCTCTCTCTCTCTCTCTCTCTCTCTCTCTCTCTCTCCCTCTTTTCTCTCATCTAGAGATGATAGATAATCCTACACACCATTTTTAGCTACACATGACATGTACAAATGCTCCTATGTTATTGCATATGGATGTATGTTGTTCTGAATGGACGCTGACTTCCTGATATAGGGCATTTACTGTATGAGAAGCTTCCTGATATGAATTATTTAATCTTTTTGTCCCTGCTGAAAATGTCTACTAAGAAATATGAAGCATCTCTTTCATGCGCAATTGTAGATGTTTGCAGAATAGCATATACCACAATTGTTACAAAAAACGCTCACGCCGTTCAGTTTGATATTTTACATTTACTTGACTGATAATTTTACCAAAGTGATGTAAAATTGAGACAGGTGCATGTGGGACTTTACTCAAGGAACAAATAGTGGCATATCAGTGGTGCTGGGATTCGAACTCACAACTTTTTAATCAGTACCAATGAACACTTGAGCCACCGCTGCAAAGTGAATATTATGCATAAACACTGATGTGTAATGTGAAATGTGTTATCATGGTTTTAAAATGATCATAGAATATTTATTTCGCTGTTAAGCTTCCTTAGTGGTGCCATATTATATATATTGTAATGTGGGCGGGGTGATGGCCTTGCGTTGTGTTTACATAGGAGTCTATGCCAGGGGGGTGGGCTTCTGGGTTCACCCTCCTGGCTTAGTTAAGCCAGTATAGTGGCCTCGGTCAGGTTCGGGCCTTGTTGGGTATGTGTGTATGTGTTTTCCCATGCTGTTGTGGTGGTGAATAAAGTTATTGGCCCAGCTGTTTGCATTGGGTTGCAAAAAGAGCACGCTTGTCCAGTCTCCACTGTGTTGCGGCGTGAAAAAACACTACAATATAATAGTCATATTTATATATTTATATACAGTATAGATATATATTAATGTCATTTTCTTGCTTGGGAACCCAAAAGAGCTGGTCCTGGAGTGACACTACCCAATTCTGGGCATCTATTAGGTTAGCAAATTTAAAAAAAAACCAAAACCCAACAACAACAACAAAATGGAGCAATAAAGTAAAGAAAAATACATAATTTTTGCTGTCATAGAAAACTAATGAAGAACAGGGCAGAGCAATGTGAATCATGATTATTTCATTACCCGATGTCATAGTTTTATAGCAGCTATTAATGTTCATTCCATGCGTCATCTTTTTTAATAAAAGCACAAAGTCCTCGGTCATATGAAGATTTCTTGTGGTGGAACACTTTTTACTGACCGTTACAAACTCTGACACTGGAGACTCCTCTGATAATCATCTTCTCGTTGCTAAATTACAGCACATCTTAATCAGGTTATTATGTGGAACATCCACCAAACAACTCCCACTGAATTAGCTGGTCCGGTCCTATCCAGTACTATATTGCAATGAGCATATTAATAATAATAAAAAAACCTTGCGATTTACTCTACAGCCTGCAAATAATTTCAGAGCTGCTGTTATACAAAAACTTTCACTTTCTGACCAATCCGAATCTAGAAAATTCACAGTGCTGTTGTATCTGAAAAGCTATCACACTTAGTGTGCTCCTTTAAACACGATGAAGCACTGCTCTGTTGGCTTTCACTGTCCCAACAGTGCAGAATTAACTCATGTTTAGAATGAATCATGAAAAAACTGGAAGAAAATGGGTTAAAAATGTCATTTCATTTCTTCAACTTCAATTCCAGGAGGAAAAAAAAATGTATCAAAGCAAAAATCCTACGTATCCTAATCACACCCCAACTCCACACGTATACACTTATTGTTTTCTTATTTCTCCTTATTGTTTTATTCGAACGATACTAAAAATAGCACCAAGCGCGTATCAGAAGCTCTCTATCTAGCTTCCTTAACTACAAGTAAGCGCTCTGATCTGCTTGTCACACAGAGACGTTTCCAGTCGCCTTTCTCAGATCCCTGCTGTTGGTTTGGATCTTTGACGGATCAGTCTTAAGCTATCCTCTGCCATGCACGCTGCGACTGTGAAGAATGGCAGCTTTGTCTGTTTGCATGCATGTATGCTGGACAGAAGTGCTTTGTTTGGTCAGAAGCCTCTCTCACAGCGGAGCAGGCGCTTTTGTGCTGGTGACTCTCCATAGGATCCAACTGAGCTGTCAGTAAAGGGAAGGACAGAAAAAAGAAATGTGAAAAGGGTGTCTTTGAAAAAAAAAAAAAAAAAAAAGAAGGAGAGGATACCGGACAGGATAAAAGGTGAATGAGGAGTGAATGAAGAGCGAAGGAGGCGCAAAGGAGGAACAGGAGAATTAGAAGTAAAGAAGAAAATATCAGTGTCGGTAGACAGGATTACATGCATGCCTATGTGTGTGTGTGTGTGTGTGTGTGTGTGTGTGTGTGTGTGTTGGGGTTGCAGTGAGAGATAGAGTTGAACACTTCCCCCTCATACGGTGAGTCCATCTGCTGTTCCCTCTGTAGACAAGCGCAGCCCAAATGTTTAACTAAGCGACCGAATCCGAGTATTAACACAATTATCAATGCCTCATTTATCATCAGTGCAATGGAAGCCATGACCCACTGCTTGACTATTATTCAGAGGATGCTTGCGCACATATACTCCTTTTCTCTTTCTCTCTTTCTAAGCAAAGTCAAAATAAAATATTCATCATAAACTGCTTCCAGACACAAAGCACACTTCACTTTATATTCTTTTAAGGGTCATTTATTTTGTTGTTTGTCAGCATATTTAAAAAAAAAAGCCCTGCCTTGCAGAGTGTGATTTCTTTACTTTGCATATTTGTAATTGTTTGCTTCCAGTGCTCATCCTTCATAATAATCCATATCGTCCATGTTGATTACTCGCTAGGCCAGACGGACTAGCGTTATTCATGGGC
This sequence comes from Chrysichthys cranchii, assembly GCA_030068335.1. NCBI lineage: Eukaryota > Metazoa > Chordata > Actinopteri > Siluriformes > Claroteidae > Chrysichthys > Chrysichthys cranchii. The sequence goes on along the minus strand of JAQMCW010000036.1, from coordinate 6,149,703 downwards.
ACGGATGAAAGCAACCTGGGTGGTTAAAGTCATCCTGCATTGAACAGGTTATAAAGGAAGTCAGACAAAAAAGAAACCTGGCTATCATGACTACCTGCTTTTATTGAAGACAATGTTTTCTGATTTGCTTCTGAGAATAATAACAAATCATTTCCCGAGTCATGGGTTATGTAGCACAGAAAAGCTTTCAGCATTCAACGGCCGGTCCAGAACCGTCAAAACTTTCAGACTTGACTGTGTTCAGCTTCACCAGGGAAACAGATAGCAAACTGCATGATTTATGACTTTGTATGGATGGATGAGAGTGGCTTGCTGATCGGAAGTATCCATTTCTGCAGAATAATTAGTGCTTCATTCTGGATATGCCCCCAAAGTTCGACAGTGGCGCAAGCATGCTACAGAGAGCAAAATAAGAACGCATACAAAAACATTACTTTATTTATATGTCACAGTAGTTTCTCAAATCTCATTGATCCGAAGGCATTGTTAATTAGCAATAACAGCACTGCAAGGTTTATATTAATATGCTAATTTTTGACATATTACTGTAGTACTTTACATTATTATAGTACCAAATTACCGGTACACAGATTTTACAGCAGATGGCTGACATGAACAGGTACAAAATGTGTAACTACTGATCTGGTGAAGTTTTCTAGAGAAAAAAACATACTCGGGAAAGTCTTCAAGGCGGATTTAGCATGTAAGCAACCCTTTACTTAATTCTTTGTTCAGGACAACGATTGTACAGTTCAGTTTCATGTTATTATATGGAGCTGTTAATACTGATATCATGTAAATGTGCATAAATAAAACTTATGATTAAATAAACTTAAATAAAGAAAACAAGCATTCAAACGAACCCGGAGAGCAAAAGACAAAGCCTGGAGTGGAGACATCCATCTTCTCCAATGAAGAAGAAATTCCAAAGTCAGCCCTCATCCAAGAACATCAGGTTAACGGTGCATTTCCAAGTGTGTGGGCAAACAGTGAACAGTGCAAATTACTGTGCATTGCTGTGAGCTTACGGAAATGAACTTAAACCTGCAATTCACAGCAAAAGAAGAGGAAGCTGTCCAAGACAGTCTTGCTGCACCATGACAATGGACGGTGCAGTGGCTCAGGTTTGGACATCCTCCATCATCCTCCTTACAGCCCTGACCTGGTGCAGAGTGATTGTCACATCTTCAATCCACTGAAGGAGGCGCTGCATGGTCAGAGATTCACCCCTGATGATGAAGTAAAGGAAGCGGTGCTCACCTGGAATCAGAAGCTAGTTGAATGATACAACAAACGTGGTGTCTTACATGGGGACTATGAGGTTAGCTTAAAATTTTATAAAAGCTGAGAAGATTCTGACTGGTGCCAAATGTCTAGAATCACATCGATTATGTGCATACAGTGGTGTGCAGAACTATTTGTGACTATGTTAAGAATAATTGCAAAGATTGGGATAGGAAAAAGGGAATTGAAGAAGTGAAGAAGCGTGTGCAAGCAGGTTGGAATAGATGGAGAAAAGTGTCAGGGGTTTTGTGTGATAAAAGATTATCAGCAAGAATGAAAGAAAAGGTGTACAAGACGGTGATGAGGCCAGCAATGTTGTATGGCCTAGAGACAGTGGGGCTGAGGAAAAGTCCAGAGAAAGAGCTCAAGGTGGCGGAGGTGAAAATGCCGAGGTTCTCTTCGGGAGTGACGAGAATGGATAGGATCAGAAATGAGTACATCAGAGGTACACCGCATGTTAGATGTTTTGGGGATAAAGTTAGAGAGGCCAGACTGAGATAGTTTGGACATGTACAGAGGAGGAAGAGTGAATATATCGGTAGAAGGATGCTGAGGTTGGAACCACCAGGCGGGAGACCTAGAGGAAGACCAAAGAGGAGATTTATGGATGTAGTGAAAGAGGCTATAAAGTCAGTTGGTGTGAGAAAAGAGGATGCAGAGAATAGAGTTAGATGGAGACAGATGATTCGCTCTGGCGACCCCTGTGGGAACAGCCGAAAGGAGGCGTAGTAGGGATAGGAAAAAAGGAATTGTGGAGTGAATAATGTTCATACATCAGTTACGTTTCCCATGAAAAGGCTGAGAAGAAGAAGAAAAACGTGTCTCCATTTTTCCTAAAATTTGTGGTCACTTAAGCACACCTGCTATATTGAACTCTGTTGCCTATTTATTAGATAATAGCTATAGCGTAATCATGTTTGAGGCTAAGTCATTATTAATGTTGTCTTGCTGCACCAAAATCTATGGTTGCCAGGTGCTCCTGCAAAATAAATTCCTATGCTTATATGCCTCTCTTTGCCCAAGTGTCCAAAACATATTGCGTGATGATACAAACAAAAAAGTTGACCTTCACTCAAGGTCCTGTGGTACCAAGTACACTCAGTAATATTACTGGCTTGCACAGAAGTCTGACAATATTTCATCACTTTAGATCTTCCTAATCAGACCCTTCCAATAACATCCTCATCCCCTGCATGAGCACTGAAGTCCCCCAGGAGCGCCAAGGAGACAGAATAGTCCGGACTGCTGTTTGATGTGTATGTACAAGCAACAGTTAGAGTTTTCTTTCCTGAGACTCAAAATCTTATTGTGGCAACTCCCTCGTCCAGTGGGAATAACTCCTACCACAAGTCCCTCAGCCTGGGAATGCGTGCTAGCTCTCTTAGGAACGATCTTTCCTGTGAGGACTGTGGAGTAGCTCTACTCAACATATTGGGTACCAGAGCCCTCACAGTGTGTGGATGTAAGGCTAGTTATATTGAGACCATACCTTTCTAACTCAGACTTTTTCTCCACCAGTGACGTGACATTCTACATTCTTAAAATCAGTTTGCATTGCGTGATGGACTTTGACTGTCCATCATGTCAGCTGTGGGCCAACTGGCTTGCAACTTAAAAAAAATGTATGTACAACAGAAAATATGTGTGAATAAAAGCATGCAAGCAAAGTCCAGAGTTTCCTCTGGACTGTTTTTATTAAGAATTGAACACATAATTTCCCAGTGATGTATTCAAGCAAAAGTTTTTCTTCTTCTTTTTCTTCTTCTTCTTCTTCTTCTTCTTATTATTATATAGCTTGGCGGTGACCTGCCCTGGGTGTACCCCGCCTCTCATCCAAAGACTTTGATGAATAAGCGATATAGATAATGGATGACAGGATGGATGGATTCTTCTTCTTATTATTATTATTCTCTTTAATTGAAAATACATAATATGAAGAGTATACTTATATTTTTTAAAAATAAACATGCATATAAAAAATTAAGTAATCAAAATAGGTGTTCGTACTTAAAAACAAGTCTGCAATAAAGAAAAAAGTATGCAAAAAGCTTCAGTTTCTATCTCAATAGTTTTGATCCACATCAGTTTAAGCCCATGGGTTAAACTGGGATTTAGGAGACAGAGGAGCTCGAATTCTTTCGAGCTTTGAATGTGCAAATCTCTACATTGTGTAAAATAGCTCTTTTGAGCCTCACCCCAATTTAACCCCTGGTCTCACCTGGTTTTAAGATGTCCAATTCAGCCTGAACAGTCATTCATCTTCCTGTTTGAAAATGGCCTATAGAGTGATACAATGACTGTTAGATGCTGTTGCAGCATAAAGGTGGGACAGATATATTGTGCATCTGCCTTATGGAGACTTGTTCTTTTTTTAAAGCCGCACTTAAAATAACCGGTTCAGTATGCAAGCATCTGTTTGACTACAGCTAAGCGTGAGTTGGTGGTTGATGGGGAAAATCTGTGTGACGCACTTCTCTTTTTTCCCCCTGACTCCTTGTGCTTTTGAGCACTGGGCTATTTTTATCTTTGTACCTGGTTTACATCAGCACAGAAATGCTTCACATGATCCTTATAATGCAAACCTCAATAAATCTGTCATCCCAAATGTGACACCCCCAATTCACCTAATCTACACAAATATTATTCTTCATAAAATATTAGACATGGGATCTTATATGAGAGTGCTATTGAAATCTTGAATTTGATTGGTCAGAATATGATGGTCATTATTTGATCATAAAAGCAAATATAATTCAAATCACAGGTTTAGATTTATTTATGCAGTTGTTTGAATAGGTCTCTGTTTCTATAGTAACAACTTACATATGCAGTGGAATTCTTGATACCACGAGGTTATCACTTGAGGAGGCATTTCACATACAAGAAGTACCCAGTGTCACAAGCTAGGTGTCCAGTGTAGTTTATTCATTCATGTTTATTCACCTTCTTCTGCTTAATCCTGTTCAGGGTGTTCAGGGTCACGGGGGGAAGCTGGAGCCAATCACAGCTGTCCGAGAGGCGGGGTTACACCCTGGGCAAGTCGCCACTCCACTGCAGGGTCCACACACACACACACACACACACACACACACACACACACACACACACACACACACATGGGTAATTTAGAGTAGCTAATTAGCCTAATCCCCTCTGTGCATGTCTTTGGACTGTGGGAGGAAACTGGAGTACCTGGAGGAAACCCACACAGACACGGGGAGAACATGCAAACTCCACACAGAAAGGCACCCAGGTCGACCCCACAGATCGAATCCAGGACCTTCTTGCTGTGAGGTGACCAGTTTCCATTGTAGTTTTGCAAAAAACAGAAGCAGATTTAAAAGATTTCTACAAAACACAACTGTGTATGCTCTGTGTTTCCACTGACTGATGTCATGCAGTTAAATCTGGGCTTTCTCCTCTTGCTCTTTTTTCATTGTGATTAAATGTGAAAAGAATGTGTTTCCATTTCAGTTTTGCAAAATACCGTTTTATCAAATCATCCGAAAAACCACCTTGATCGATATTTCCTTTAGCGAGGTTTGAGAGTTAAATATTACATTATATTATTATGATATTATGAGAGATCATTTGTAAATTTCAAGTTGTGCATTAACTAGATTAATGTAAACACAGTTAGACGTAAAGCTGTCCCTCTAATTTTTTTGCAAAACAGGAAAGATTTCAGGAGTTTTGCAGTATCTGGTAACATGACGTATTTTTTGTATCATGAAAAAAAAAGTGAGGCTGTCAAGGAAATGAATGGTCATAGCTGTTATTATGTACATAATTGATATCAGGAAATACCTTGTAACTTCAAATGGATAAAAAGTATGATGTCTCATTCTTTAATAAATAAAATTATTAGCATGAATAAATAAAATACAGTGGGGCATTCTGTTATTGGAAAATAATCAGCTTGGAGTCAGGCCATATTACACAATTGCATCATTGATTACGGTCCTACAACAGCATACTCCATTATGTCTTATTAATGATTTCATTCAGGTTCATGCTTTTGACTAACTTATGTCCCTATTACAGTCAGTGCACGTGACAAAAATGTAATGTTTAACCCAAAGGTAGCCCATTGTTTCATGATAAAAATAGCCAGGTTATCCCATGCCCAGAAATGTGTCATCATTTGGATACCTCATTATTCAGATGCAATCCTTATCAATTTACAAAACATACCAAAAATTGACTTCTTCCCAGGAACTGCTTTTATTATTTAGCTTCTTAAATATCCACTATGTAGGATTAAGTTGATTGCAACCAGCTGAATGCCCCTCCCTTACCAATAATGTATTAGAAAGTACAGTGCCCATCTGGTGCACATAGTCCACCTCCAAGTACTTACATTCACACTCTCTTGCTTTTTCTGTTCTTAATAATAAACATGATCCTCCAGTTTTCAAAATTTGGCATCAGAGAGAGCACCAGCAAATACTGATTGCTCTCCTTTCATTTTTGTTGTCATCCTTACACCACTTCCTCTCAGATTCATGTTACTACTTGTGGTAACTTGTGGTTAAATCTAAAATGCAGAAAGTACCCTCTAGAGGTTTGTCTGTTGTGGGCTACTGTAGCGCAACATGGTGGTTCCATGCAAGAGGACCCATTCCCGGTGTAGGTAAAAAAAAGGATCTTTCTACGCTCACAAAAGTGCAGCAATTCGTAGTTACTGGTAGGTGATTATACACTAATGAAAACATACTTATGAATACTATATTCCATTTCTTCTAATAGACAACCCTAAATCCTACACGGTGGTCCTTTAATGTACATATTTACGTCCCTTTATTAGTGATAGTCAGAAATAAAACTGCCTAAACCTAAATATTGCACATACATGCATATACACAACCATAATTATTGCTGGTTATGTTTTATTTTCTCACTATAGGACAAGTGAAGGAGAGGAGGCATATGTTAGCTGTTTATGTAGATAGATTGTATAGCTGCAGGGCTGGACAGTAATTAATCCTGGTAACACAAGCATGGGTGCCAGATTGAGGCAGTAAAAGTCCTTTGCAGGACGCATATGACCTCAATCAGGGTGCTGCAAAAATAAAGGCGCAGGCTGAATTACAGATCACTTTACTGCTACACTATTAGAAAAAAAGAGTTCCATATACCTATGTTTGATGGTTCCAGGTTTCTATACAGCTTGTACTTAGAGGCTTTTCTGAAGGAAAACTGATGTATAGTCTTACATAGAACCTAAAGGTTTTTCCTCAAAGATCAATTTAGGCTTCTGGTTTTTATTGTAAGTCTTGTTTTGAGAATAATATTTTAAGTGTATTATTTTTTTTTAATGCAAGCATGAAATGTATGGAAAGTTTACTTTCTTCATTTTGGAAATACCATCAGGGAGTTTTTCATATCTTTTTCCATAGTCCCATTGTTTTTCTGAACACTAAATCGCCAGTGACCCATAACCTCACGACAGAACTATAAAACCTTTTTATATCTTTTATATTAGATAATTAGTTCTGTAATGTTTAACTTAATTTGTGGCTGATACAGCCTATTGCCTGACAAATCATCTGTGCACAAACAGTAATGAACTACATCCATACATACATATTACTGTAAGACTCATATATACACATACACTTATATGTAACTCATGCTAATTTAATACAAGCACTAATCATTAGTGCATCAAGAAATAGTGGAGCATACAATAGCTACATCCCGAATTCCGGAAAAGTTGGGACGTTCTTTAAATTGGAATAAAATGAAAACTAACACATAAACTAAATTGGAATAAATTGGAATAAAATGAAAACTAACATAACAAATGTTTAAACTGAGAAATTTTTACAATTTTATGCAACAAATGAGCTCATTTCAAATTTGATGCTTGCTGCCGGTCTCAAAATTATTGGGACAGGGGCATGTTTACCATGGTGTAGCATCTCCTCTTCTTTTCAAAACAGTTTGAAGACGTCTGGGTATCGA
>JAQMCW010000036.1:6048083-6065815 GCA_030068335.1 Chrysichthys cranchii | reverse complement strand
GTGTGTGTGTGTGTGTGTGTGTGTGTGTGTGTGTGTGTGTGCGTGCATGCTTGTCCTCGTATGTTTTTTTATTCCCTATCACTCAGGTCCACAAGTGCTTCAACAACACTAAAGAGTCCAGCTGTGAAGACTTTGGCAGAAACAAACAAATAATCCTATGCACAGACGCTTACCAGTGGTGAACAAACTGTTGGTGTAAATAAAGGCTGGGTAAACTGGGTCAAATCTTTGTTTTTCCTGGTTTTGTGTTTTCAGAGCAATTGCGACTTAATGGTTCTTTCCTGGTGTGTGTTTATTTACGGTAGAATAAGACTATGTAGACTGTTTATTTGCTGGTCATTTACTCATGGTTTCAGACTGTACGCACTGAAGAATGACCCAAAAGTATCTGAGAATGCAAACAGTGAATTTTTAATGGCTTGGTCCTGGATACATGCTATCCAAACATGACTTGTTTTGGATAAAAGAATACAGCCGAGGGGAAATCCAGAGCAGAGCATGAACTTTGAATTGATGCTTTGATCAAAATGCTAAGTTATTCTGACATATTTGGAAAAATGTGTGTGTGGGCATCATATTTAACATTTTAAAAAAGCTGTTAGGGTTTCCAGCAACGAGTTCAAAGGATATGCGAAAGATAGCCGGAGAGGGTGAGAGACAGAGACAGAGAAGGTATATCACTACTACTACATCATTTCTGACATTACGGCAATTTGTTATGTCTCCCATTCATACTGTGAGATGACCCTGTACTCCGGTCACACACACCCACATTGGCACACGCACCGTAATCTTCCCTGAATGCATTCCACGAACGACAAGTTATAAAACACACATGCTTTGGATACACACCCTCATATTTCTTGAGCAACTTATACTTGGTGTTAATGTTTTCTTTATTTGTTCTTGTTTTCCAGCTATGAATCTGATTTAATGCTCGTCTCTGACACTACTTCCACAATGCATTAATTATAGCCATCATAAACCTACGACTGGGTTAAAACATGAATAAGTTTCTGTTCTCCTGCTGGCACAAGCACAGTTTTCCAGTATAACGCCAGTGCATTGTTATTTTTTTTTTTTGGGCCCACTCCACTTTTTTCCCTAATTGTGCTGATTTTGTATTTTTCTTATAAGAAATGAACATAGACTCCATAAAGGTACTTCTACAGCATATAATATCATATACCCGTGTATGCATCTGACTTTGTGGATACAGTTTGGGAATGGCTCACATATGGGTGTGATGGCCATTAAAGCATGATAGTAAAGAGCTGTCTGGTGGCTGCCAAGTGGCCAGACTCCAAACTGGGAGAAACTGGATAAATGAATGGACCCGCTCAACAACAAAACAGTAAGAGATTCAACATCTGCTGGCAACGGTATATTGAACCCACTTGGATCCTGGATTGACATTTACATTACCGCCTCTTTTCTCTGTGTCCTTCTGACTTCAAGTGCAGGCTTAAAAGACCTGTGTCGTCTCATACAACTTGTTTTTGTAGAAGTGCACTATTTATGTCACCTCGATAGAGAACTGATTGGATTTTTTCCATAACACATTAAAACAACTCCATTGTGGATACTGAGATGTGTGAAGAACTGGGAAAAACTAATTGTGGCTGAATTCTGACAAAGAGGAACATCAGGTTTGGGCTAAATTGTGTTTTTTTTCTGCTCTTAAAATTCTCCGATATCATAACTTTTAGGATCCGTGAACATCCATCCATTCCTTATCTATATAGCTTATCTGTTCTGTGAGGGTTGCAGGGGAGGCTGTAATCTATCACACGCCAACACACAGACAAACAACCATCCACACCTATGGGCAGTTTAGGTCAACCAGTTGACCTAGTCCACATATTCTTTGGATTATAGGAGGAAACTGAAAAACTGAGAGGAAACCCATGGGGGGGGGGTTGGGATTAAGAAAAGCCCCAGTTAGCAGTGCTAACCACTGCTCCATGTACCGCCCTAAGCCATAATTGTATTTCACTGAAACTATATGGAAGTGTTTTAAATTTACATTTTAATCCTGCTTGTGCTATTGCCTAAAGATGTCTAACACCTTGATTTTGGCAGCAGCCATATTTTAATACTGCTAAACTTCAGGTAGGGATACATGGTAAAGAGCCCATCTACAACCAGAATTCCAGAAAAATTGGTATGTTCTTTAAATTTGAATAAAGTGATAACTAAAAGACTTTCAAATCACAAGAGACAATATTTTATTCACAGCAGAACATAGATAACAAATGTTTAAACTGAGAAATTTTACAATTTTATGCACAAAATGAGCTCATTCCAAAGTTGATGCTTGCTACAGGTCTCAAAATAGTTGGGACAGGGGCATGTTTACCATGGTGTAGCATCTCCTCTTCTTTTCAAAACAGTTTGAAGACGTCTGGGCATCGAGGTTATGAGTTTCTGGAGTTTTGGTGTTTTGGAATTTGGTCCCATTCTTGCCTGATATAGAGTTCCAGCTGCTGAAGAGTCCGTGTTCATCTTTGACGTATTTTTCGTTTAATGATGTGCCAAATGTTCTCTATAGCTGAAAGATCTGGACTGCAGGCAGTCAAGTTATAAATAATAATATCAAAAGTCAATTTAAATTATGGGTAGATAACTAGTCTAAAATAAAAGCAAATTAAAGAAAAGAAAAGAAACAGAAGTCAAAGGGGTAAAAGAGAATCGAGTTGATTTAGTCTGGTCAGGTGGCTCTGGAAGAGGAAGGAGTTAATGTTGGTAGTGTGTTAAATCATCATAAAAATGTCAAGAAGTTATAAGATAATAATTATAATCATATAATAAATATAATATAAAAAGATTATAATCTCATGGTTTACTTTGCTTTGTTTCGGAAATAGCTCAGATGCTCTTCATGTTGATCTTAAATGAAAATGAAACCCTGTCGCTTGTTTGGATGGTTAGAAAGTTGAATCATATCTTGAAATATGCTTCTGGTTTATAAAACTGGATCATAAGCATTCTTCTGTTGGATCATAACACTGAATGGTTTTATTAGTGAGTAAATGTTTCCAGTATGTTTATGTGACTCTGACTGTTTCTGGTTTCTGGGTGGTATATTGCCTTATACATACCCAAACTCCCCGAGGACCATCAAGCCTGATATAAGCATAAGCTCCAAAAGGTGATCTGAGTGGGTACAACCTTATCATTGATTTTATCCTAATTATTGGTAATGATAATGCGGCATGCTGCAATTTGGGAGTGCTTAGAAAAAGCCCTGGCTCATATGGTGCACTAATAGTATGATTGTCTAATCAGCCTCTCTCTCTTAGTGCTAATATGTTTTTCTGTAAGAGAAGTAGGGGTGTAAGTAGTCCCTTGGTGTTTTTTTTTGGCTAAAGGCACTCAATGAGAGATCTCCTTTAGATAACGCAGAAATTACTCACAGATTTCTCCCAAAGGGTAACACAACTGCAGACGAAAACATGCAACATGGCTGCACATTCTGGCAGCCGAAACATCGTAATGAACGCTCAAATGAGCTTCAGATACGTTCAATTTCCCCAAAAAAAGGCTTAATGTTCATGGTTGACTTGATTGACTTGAGTAAAAGCACTGCTACTCTAGCAGTAATTTACTTAAATTATAAAATAAGTTACTCAAGTAAGATTAAATAAGCCATGTTGAAAAGCTACTTGAATATTTTTTTTAATTAAGAAAAACTTTGTCTGCAACTGAAAAAACTATTCTGAAAATGATGTATTGTATATCTGAGAACTGAACACTCATGTTTATGTACCAAGTACACCTCTGTAATCAACATTAAAAAGAATCATTTGCTGGCAAGCTATAAAACTCGGTTACAGTTTAGCATGCTACGATCATTAGCTCCACAACTCATGTCAATTCATACATGTTTTTTAGCTGCATAGTTAGCTCTCTAGCAAAGATATCCCTTAAACATTATCCTGAGCATTACGTATAGGCTGTAGCACCACAGGCAATTGCTATAAAACATCGACGAGACATCTTAAGTTGAATACAGAGCAGAACATCTGGTTAGCTAGTCTAGTTCACTCAGAAAGCCAAAGGTTTACTGATGCGTGTTTTTGCAGGTTGGATGTTAAGCTGGGCAATGCTGATATCTCCATGAGATTTGGGTTGATAATTAGAAGAGCATTATCATGCTATTTCCTTTGTAGTATTGAACACGCAAAGAACACCGTTTTAACTTTAACTACCTCCTTGAATTTAAGGATGCTATAGTGTACGTCCAATAGACATAACAGCTGTTACAGTACAAACCGCAGGGGCAATCCAGAATAATATGGAATAACACAGCAGAGTATGAAAATACATGTCTTATATAATGAAATGTTAACGTATGTGTTGCTGCAAGTAGGGTTCAGGTGCCTGAGGCGTTCTGTACAGATGCTAATTTGACATGAAAACAGGACCATGTCCATATTAAAATGTGTCCCCAAAGCCAGCTGACATTCTTTGGTTTAAAAAGTTTCTCTTTAACCAAATCTTTGAAACTTTGACTTATTTTTTAAACACTGCTGGTGAAACAGATGATGGTGTAATAACCAGACAGGCATGACTGAATTACCCTGAACTTATTTTGCTGCGAGTCTCCGGTTTGAATCCTGTTAGTGCTTGCTTGCTTTTATTTCTTTTATATATATTTTTAATTATTTTATTCATGATGTTTTATACAACAGGAATGGTAAGCAAGCTAATGTGTTATGGGATCATCTGTGCTTACAAAGACAAGTTGGACATTTAATTAGCCAATGGAGCTTTGTCTTTGAATGTCTCTGGGATATATCAGGAAGAAAACTTGGAAAAAAAAAGTTATCAAATATCAGAGAAAAAAAAAAGTGACAACATCTGCAATCATCGCCATTTAACATGGAAGCCAGTTGATATGCAACACCCAGCATCGAGATAATCTCTAATAACAGCCAAACTTTCATTGGCAGTAAGGCTAAAAAAAAAAAAGGCTGTTTACAAAAAGCGACTTCATCCAGTCAGTGACGATCCTTATTGATAGCCTGTTCCTACCTTTTCTGTTAGAAGTTAATGTGGTTGTGTTTTCGGATTTGTTGCTGTGATTCAGTATTTGTTGTTGTGTTTTGCATTTCAGGGCCACCGTATTAAGTTTATCCAAACTATTACAAAGAATTCACCAATAAAGAGATTCACTGAGCCCAAATGTGAACGTCATGAACAGTGAATGTGTCTTGCAGTGTGACATGATCACAGAAAGGTGATGTGGAATCTAGGATGCCCCGTGACACCCTGACAAAAAAGACTTTTGTATGTTCTCACCTAATTTGACTACTCCCCTGACATGTTCTTTGACGTTTCTTCTGTACCCATGATTGACAATTTCTTGACTTTTCTTCATGGTGACGCCCAAGGATGTGAGCGATGATTGATTGGGGTCAAACATGTAGTGTTGTCAGTTTCCTGGCCAAGACATTTGAAAAATTTATGGCACTAAAATGACATGATGACCACTGCGAAAGAAAAAAAAAAATACTGTGAAGTCTGATCCCAGCCTTAGACTGAGTTAGTTAGAAACATACAGTAGTCCCCAGTTATATCGTGGTTCACATTTTGCATTCCCGGCTATTCTCGTATTTTTTTTTTTTAAGAATAGATCTTTTTTTTTTTTTTGCAGATTTCCCTGTATTATAAAATATAAACATTAAGTAAAATGGAGTAAAATATTAACAATATATAAAATACAGTACAGTGTATATCATATTAACACAAGAGACAAAGAACACCTAGTGTTCTTTACGAAAGCGTGGTGTGGGTATACTGAAAAAACAAAAAGGGCTGGAGGAATAAGTCTGGCCGATCAGGAATGCCCTATTCATTTAACCTTGGTTGTGATTGGCTGCTGGATATGATGCGTACAGTTGGGGAGAAGCAACCAGCAATTGCCAATGTCTCGGTTTCTATTCGAATTCTACACAAAATTCGCCTCACTATATGCTTGCAAATGTTTTATTTATGTGTTTAGTTGTGTCTAGAATGCATTTGTGGGAGGATAATTTATGGCTTAAACGATATTAAAAAAAAGCATTTGGGGGTGGTGTCCTTGTATCGTCGATTTTCCTCTTTAGTGGAAAGTTTTGAAACATAACCCCCATGAAAGACGAGGGACTACTGTATCATATTTCATTAGCTCAGTGAATGCTTTCATCATTAAACAGAAGTTGCACCCATTATTTGCTGGATAAAAACAGAGTTTTAGTCAGGCAAATCATTTTGGAGGAAATGTTGTGGTAACATTAGCTAGCTATATAGTTGTTGTGAGTGAATAAAAAGTGAGGCAAAAGTCTGGTGACGTTACGATTATGGGTTTTTATACATAGTGACCATGGTTTTCTCTCTTATTCTCTACAGTCATGCTTCGGTACATTACAAATTTACAGGGTTTAATGCTCACTTAGATAAAGTCTGTGTGAAAAGAAATGACTCGTTACTAGAAGTAAATGAGTGATCGAGTAAATTGGCTTTTTTGTGTTTGGTTTGACACAGATTTAAAACAGATTCCAGTGTAGGCTGTATTTGGATACCTTCGATATGGACATTAATCAGATCCTGCAGGTGTGGTTTCCTTGCTTTCAGCAACGATGCACAATAAAGCACTTTGAGTAATAGCTCCTTTGGAGATTTTTAGAGAATCTTCCACCTGCTACTCACAAGTGAGGGAGTTTACAAGACAAGTCCATGAGGTGTTTCACATGGGAAAATAACTCTATCGCTCTTCAAACTATTGCAAAGCCAACAATGACAGGTGAGTGGTCTCAAAGTAATAATATTTCTTTCGGAAATTTGGACCAATACTATGATATGTGAATGTGTATGCCTCATGTGTCTGCGTATGAAATAATAAAAAAAACAACAAAGCAAAAAAACAACAACAAAAAAACCCCCTCCATCGAGTCAAAGTTTTATATCCTAAACTGTGAAATATTATAGCCAAGTAAAACTCCCACATTTGCTAAAATCCCAATATCCAGTCAGCTCACACTACCAACACCCAAGCCAGGTCATCTCTAGGACTGACACACACATGGTACAGTCCACTCCGAACACACCCTGCTGGCTCAGAGAGTGTGCTCTTCACTATGCTACGCCCTTTGCACTGATTTTCTGTCACACGCAGAGAGGCATGTTTTAAGAGCAGTCTGGAATATCTGTAATGTCCATGTCATGATCAGACTTGCATGTTTTAACAAGCTACCAACATGTGAATGCAAACATGCTCAGGTTTGGAATGAATCAAATTCTGTGTTTAGACAAGGAAAGGATTATAAACAAAAGTCAAATCCCATTTCCCTATAAGCTCAGAGACTCCTGTCTGCATATTTGTGTTTTTAAAGACATATTTTTTTCCCCATTTAGCAGACTTTCAAATAGCAGAGATGTGGTGTTCAAAACCAGTTATATTACTCCATGGACATTTCCTATTCATACCAGTAAATTAAGGAAATGTTGCCTTATTATGTAATTCATGTGAAATTTAGGATAAAGTGCAACGTTTCCTTCAACTAAATGGACACCCACACCCACACACATGAACATATAATCATGTGGCTTAATCATAGTTTCTGGGTTGTCCCTTTTGGTCTTAATGTTTAGTTGGGAGGAACTTTTTTTAGTTGTTCCTATATGGGAATTCTCCATTGAGTCATTTTCTGTTCTTGGAACATTTTTTTTAAATCGAATTTTTATTCTTGACCTGTCTAATGCACTTTCACATTACAATCTACAGCTCATAAAGCAGAATATCTCTCTTGTACACCGAGACGTTATGTGAGTGCATTGTGCACGTGGCACAGCTCTCAGACAATGACCGAATTGTAGTGTTTATAAGAGCTCTGGGGAATTTTGTGCCTTTGCCATCCTTCAAAAAGCCCGACATAACTCATCATGACATCACAGGCCCAGATCACGGAAATGACATTTATTGTAGCTTTGTGAATACACAAAACAATCCACAATGTTGAATGAACACCATAAGAGTTCCTTGGACTCCAACATTGGCAAAGTTAATTCAACACTAGGGATTTTATTGGGTAGGTTTAAACTTTTACTTAGTATCCTCACACTCATTAATGACTACCACACCCACTAACTGTATTTGTCTTATTTTTCCTGTACTGGTTTTTGTTTCTGTTTTGTTAAAAAATACTTGCAAATAGTTGACCTGTTTAATTTAAAGTCTGTAAATGAATGCAGTTAAATCCAAATCCAACAGTGGTGCAGTCCTTACTTGGCACCCTATTCACTATGATCACATATGGTTTTGGACCTGACACACATACCGTATTAGGCATGAGTAAAACTGGCTCATAAACAGGCATTGTTAGTGGTCCACTGTAAGCCGATCCTGGTCTGCTTCATTTGACTTCGTAAATTTATGTCCATTTTGGTCAATTGTACATTTCAAGTTTTGGATACAATCACGTACACGCTCCATACATATCACTAAAATTACATGTTGGTTATTACTAGTTTATATGTTGATCAAAGTAATATATTAGTAATGATAGTGATTAGTAATATATTACTAGATTATTATTATTATTTAGCATGGTAGGCTATACATACTGTATACTGGCCACTTTAAAAGGAACACATGTACACTTTCAGTGTACACATTCAATCAATTATCCAATCACTCAATGATATGGCTGCAGTGCAGTGAATAAAATCATACAGACAGCGGACAATAAATAATGTTAATGTTCAAAATGGTGGTGGTGGTGGGGATTCTCTCAGTGATTTTGGCCATCACATTGTTGTTGGTGCCAACAAGTTGGTTTAAGTATTTCAGAAACAACTGATCTGTACATTTTCCACAGAATAGTGTGGGGGGAAAAAAAACTTGTTGAGAGCATAGAGGAGAATCGTCAGATTGGTTCAAACTGACAGGAAAGCTACAGTAACTCAAAATAATCACAGTGAGCAGAAAAGCATCTTATAATATACAACCTTGAAGCAAATGTGCTATGAGTGCAGGAGACCACATCGAGTTCCACTCCTGTCCACAGTGGATCTGGAGTCTATCCCAATATGGAACGGGACATCAGTCCATTGAAGGGCATACACACTTTTATTAACACACTCATTCAGGGGCAATTTAGCATAGCCAGTCTTCCTACTTGCACGTTTTTTGAACAGTCGGAAGAAACCAGAGAACCTGCAGGAAATCTCTGAAAACTCAGGGACAAAATGCAAAACTCCACACAAAGGCACAGGTTACTTGAGCACGGAATCAAACTGGGGACCCTGCTGTGAAACAGCACTTATATAGACTACTACTTATACTCTGGGGTCTTAGAAATCCTACATAATCTGCCGTTTGACACAAACTCTGGTTTGGGATATTGTATGGTATGTATAGAGTGGCGTACTGTATTATCACACAAACAGTTAACATACGGTATTTGAGTTAATATTATAATCTGTAGCATTTATAATAGATAACCCTAGTACATTATAGTAGATTAACCTCAGTGATGAAAAAGAAACTTTTTGGCTCGTTTATTTACTTACTCACCTCACTGACTCACTCATGTCCTACCGCTTAATCGTATTCAGGGTCATGAGCAAATAACGTTAGTGTAGTGGAGGCATAATGTTTGATTCTCTTTGAATAAGTGGTACTTTGCAAGTTGTAATGATGTCATTTCCCAACTCAGCAAGTGCGGGAAAAAAAAAACAAGGAGACTCACTCACTGGCTCATCTTCTACTTCTACTTAATCCTGTTCAGGGTCGCGGGGGGAAGCTGGAGCCAATCCCAGCTGACTTCGGACAAGAGGCGAGGTACATCCTGGGCAGGTCGCCAATCCACCGCAGGGCGACACACAGAGACAGACAACCATTCACACTCACATTCACACCTATGGGCAATTTAGAGTAGCCGATTAGCCTAATCGCCTATCTGCATGTCTTTGGACTGTGGAAGGAAACCAGAGTACCTGGAGGAAACCAAAGCAGACATGGGGAGAATATGCATATCCACACAAAGGTGCCCAGGTCGACCCAGGGGATCCAACCCAGGACCTTCTTGCTGTGAGGCGACAGTGCCAACCACCACAGCACCCTTTTATCTATCCATCTATGCATCTATCTATCTATCTATCCAAAACAATTCTATTTATATAGCGCTTTTAACAACGGACATTGTCACAAAGCAGTTTTACAGAATATAATGTCCAAATAAAGGCTTACTATTGTATTAACATATCTACAAGTGCGCATATATATATATATATCCGGGCACATTTACAATTTGTACTTTGTCCCAACTTTTTTGGAATCGGGGTTGTGTATATATATATATATATATATATATAAAATCCCTATCCCTAATGAGCAGCCTATGGCAATGGTGGCAAGGAAAAACTCCCTGAGACTACAAGAGGAAGAAACCTTGAGAGGAGCAAGACTCAAAAGGGAACCCATCCTCATTTGGGTCTATCTATCTATCTATCTATCTATCTATCTATCTATCTATCTATCTATCTATCATTTATTTATTTTTACAAAACACAAACACATTCCTTTTTCAGGATAATTGAAATGTCTTCACAAGCCTAAAGGCTCAGAGCTCACTATCCTTGTGAGGATATTTGGTCCTCATAAGGGTGTATAAACACACACACACACACACACACACACACACACACACACACACAAAACATTCATTCTCTCTCTCTCTCTCTCTCTCTCTCTCCCCACCCTTCTCTAATTGGCCGCGCGCGCTCTCCCAGCTGCGACTCGATTCTACGGCGCGAGCGCAGCAGTTAAATCGGCACGCGCTCAAGTGAGCGAGGATCCAGTGAGTGAGGCTCAGACGGAGCGCTCGGGTGATTCCTCCCCCGGTGTCCATTACTCATGAACTAACGGCTTTAAAGCCTCACACGGAGCGAGGAGACGTCGGGGGTCAGCAGAATAACCTGGAACACTTGAACCTCGGGGACAAAAGAAGTTTGGTAGGAGTCAGAAAGGTAAGCGCCCTGAGGTGTCTTCATGGCTGGGTGGCAGCTCTAGGCTCACACACACACACACACACACACACACACACACACACACACACACACACACAGACAGGATTAATTACAGTCAGGACAGACAGTGTGTGCTGACACATATGACATGCTTTTGATTCACTTCTGATGTTTATCACCCAGGACAAATATATATATATATATTGTGTGTAGTGATATAAATAAGTGTGGTGGTGAAGAAGACTGGAGCAGGTTTGTTTGTGCAGTTTTTCTCTCAGAGTTTTCCCCCCATGTTTGTTCTCCCACATTGATGTGATGTGATGTGATGTGATGTAAGTCAGCTTTGGAGAGGACTCCTCCGAGAGCTCCTGACCTGTGGCTTACAAATAAACACGATCGGACGTATCACTGGTGTAGAACAGACTCTTCAGGAGTTTAACAAGTGCACGAGACGACCACGATAAAAGACCAAATTCCTGAGGACTGAATAATTCCGTGTTTCTTTCCACATCACATCACATCACATCACCTCTCTCTCTTACACTGAGCTTACATGCAGCAGTAATAAGCTCTTTGGTATATCTGCGCAAGGCAAACTTCTCACACCTCATTAATCCACTATCCGCAGAGCAAGACAAACACTCCACTCTACATTAGACCAACGCAAACTGATAAGCACGAGCAATTCGATTAATGACAGATTAACAGGGTTATGAAAGGGCCGATTTCAGCAGGTCGAGTCCGAGGCTTGGAGAGAGGAATGTTTACAGGGAGTGAAAAAGAGTGTCAGAGGAATGAGAGAACAGCCGTCCCGCAGTCCGCCTTCGCTCCGACTCGCACCTCTGTGCCAAGAGCTGTAGCCTGCCAGTTCAGCGCTGACTCTGTGCACTCTCATTCTGAAGCGGGGAAACACCACTGGCCGGGATTTAAAACCACCGAGGGCCGTCTCTCTTCTCCAAGAAATGCTCGTCCAGATAATAACTCTCTGTGATACTTAGACACTTTGTGGAAAGTCTTCTTTGTACACCCTGATGTTTTATAGGAGGAGGCAGAAAGAATGCTCCAGTCATCATGAAGTGTGGTCAGTCATCCGGAGAGAGAGAGAGAGAGAGAGAGAGAGAGAGAGAGAGGGAGAGAGCATCTGGCAGACGTCCAGGGTGTCTGCTTGAAGAGGAGTCAGGAGTAAATAAACAGTGGAGTCTCTCAGTTGTGCCAGCCTTCAGTCCAATTAATGATGGTGAAACAACTGGATAATATGATAATAAAATAATATCATGATAAGTGACAATTCTGAGACTCCTTTTTAATGCTGGCTTACTCAATTTCCACTCAGAGTAATAATTTACTGATTGGACATGGACATATTTCGGACATGCAGTTTAAGTTTTTGATTTGAAACTTGGACCAGACTAGTAGACTAGGTCACTGCGACAAGCACATTTCATACTCAGGATTTTAGTTTATTATTATTTTTTTATTCATATTTGCTGAAACAAAACCAAAAAAAATGCACAAAACAAAACAAGCAAAAAAAAAAAAAACCCTTTCACTTTGTGCTGCACTACACACATCGGCTGAGTTGCAGTCAGGCTGGTATGTTCTTACTGAGCATGTTAATTAGCATGTGTACATGACAGATTATATTTTCTGAATAGGAAAAATGCAGGTGCATTGCAACCCTGATGAACCTGAGCTAAAGCTATTTCAGTGGAAAGCCATAATGTTACTCTGCTGCTACAACATTCAGTTAACCTCATGGCTGCCCATTCTGAGAGGCATGGTCTAATCTTAGACTGTATGTATGACTCCAGGACAGAAAAATGCCATCTCATAACTGAAACGCCAGTGAACGATCTACTGCATTGTAAATGTTATTCGAAGAGGATAAACATAGGTTAATTCATTTCACTTAGTCAGTGTTAGTCCACTTGATAAGTTGCTATTTGTATAAATTTTTGCCTCATCAATTGCACTGTATGGCCAAAAGTTTGTGAATGACTGCCCCTCACACCCATGTGTTCTTTTTTCCCCAAATTTTTGCCTCAAAGTTGAAAGCACACAATTGCATTGGATGTCTTTATGTGTGGCAGCTTTAAGATTTCCCCTCGTGGGAATCACATCATAATGCCCCTGTGCACAATTCATGGTTTGCTGAGGTTGGTTTGGAAGAACTCAAGTGTCCTACACAAAGCCCTGAACTCAGACCCCCTCCCCACCCCCACCCCACCCCCAGAAAACCTTTAGGATGAACTGGAGCGCCGGTCTCCACCCCAGGCCTCTTCAGCCAACGCCTGTGCCTGATCTCACCAATGCTCTTGTGGATGAATGATCACAAATCTCCACAGCCACACTTTAAAATCTAGTGGAAAGTCTTGCCAGGGGCATGGAGGTTATTATAGCAGCCAAGGGCGGACTACATCTTGAATGAGATATATTATTTTGTTTTTTAAAAAGTACATGAATTTAAAAAAAAAGACGCACTTGCGTGTTTTCATTTAAAAATAGTAAATGAATGTGATGGTGAAGTTACGATAAATTTATGTCCATACACAGTGTTTTGGGGTAA
This sequence comes from Chrysichthys cranchii, assembly GCA_030068335.1. NCBI lineage: Eukaryota > Metazoa > Chordata > Actinopteri > Siluriformes > Claroteidae > Chrysichthys > Chrysichthys cranchii. Next base: position 6,052,236 of record JAQMCW010000036.1, on the reverse strand, counting down.
CCAGTGGACCTTCACTGGCCTGTTGGACTTAGTTAATGAATTTATATAGGGTGTTAGTTTCCCTTGAGAATGTTTCATAACCTTCAGCTGCATAGTTTACATTGTGCTCTGTATTAAATAAAGACATGTAGGTTAATGACCCAAAACATGACGGCTTAAATAAGGAGAAGAATGGTTCCTAGAACTGTCCAGTTAGAGGTAACATGATGAATGCTGTGTGTGTGTGTGTGGTAGCAGTATGGTGTTTGGGTGGTAAAGGCTCATAACACTGAGGTGCTAATAATCTTTCTGTCTACGTGCTGTCTTTCTCCCACTCCTTCACCCCGTCTGTCTCCTCTCACCTCTATTATCAGTTGTACCGGAGCCAAGAAGGCAAAAATGAAAAACACAATGTAATGAAAGTTCAGGAGCTTCGGGATGGATGTAACCGATATCCACAGACGTTCTGCTGTGGTTTCCATAACAGCATTTGCTGACCTTTTAGGAATGATGGCTACTGAAGCCATAAGAACTATAGATTGTGGTAACTTGTTAGGATTATTGAGAATCTCATCTTTCGTTTAATTTTGATTCTTCTTATATGGCCTTTCCCACCCATAGTGATATGGAATTTTTTTAATAAACGTTGCACAAAGATAATTAAATCGGATCTCACTGTGGTTTTAGTGTCCCTGCTGTTGCGTGATCCCGCCTCTCTTCTTTAGTAGGTGGTTGGGTGGGTTCGATTTGGGTTGGAAGACAACTTTGCTCCTCTGATGTTTCGCCAAACTCGGCAAGAGTTTGTAAAGCTGTTTACTTTTAATACAAGAGCATCAGGTATCAGTTAATACCCAAGCTGTGATGTTGGTATAGTAACAAAAATGCAAATCTTGGGATGGGTGCATAGCTAATCACCATTTTGGTCATTGTGGGTGCTCGAGAACTCAGCAAAGAAAATAAGTACTCGAATTCAGGGGTTAGCGTTGCACGCATGTTCAGCATTCTCTTTGCTCAACATATCTTTAAAGGTGAATTATGGTCACTTGGATTAGCAGTAAAAATAGATGTCAGTCTTGCACTGTAAATATCTGGGCATTTTTAAATTTCCCTGTGAGCGGTTCCATCTCTTGACCACGTGTACTCTAAGAGGGTTTTTTGGCAGGTTGGGTCAAATAAGACGTACCAAAAATCTCAAAAATCACTCTCAGATAGTAAGGTTTGGCCTGTGAATTAAAATAAGCTGTCATTGGTGTTTAAAAAGATCTTTTGTGGACGACAGATGGATAATGCTGTACTGTGGATTCTGGAGAATACCTACTTTCTTATGAAATGACAGATTCATGTGCAACTCATGTGGCAGCTTTGGCTTATGTGAAATTGTGAATAGCACAATGGCGCAAAAAACATGACTGTTTTTACATTGTGGCTCATTTGCAGTCGATTTTGGCACAGTGATGCGTGCCCCTCTCACAAGCTGTACAGATTTATCAATCATGCAGTGCAGTGAGTTTTAGTAAATCGTGATGCACACCTAAGTAGATTTTTTTCTGAGGCAGCTGAAGTTTAATGTGGAATTTGCAGCTGTGCTCGCTGAGTACAAGTTGCGTTCATCAATATGGCGAGGACCAGACCTGCTACTAATCCTAATATTCTCAAATTAGTTGAAAAGTGCACGTCGTAACATTCGAGTTCTGTGCTTGGGCACAGTTAATGATCACACTGATGCATACAGTGAACAAGCTCAACTAACCATGCCCGAGCCCACCTGAACCATGCCCAAGCATAGTACACATCGCGGTAATCAAACAAAACAGACCAGCATGGTACCTGCGTGGTACAGATCTCCCGGTGTGATTATATCCCAAGATGTATCAGGGGCAGCTTTCAGTTCGTTTGGCCTTCTACTGAGAAGGAAAGGAGGATCCCACTTCGTACATATACGTAGTTGTAAAGGGCAGATTAGGAAAAGCTTGCATCATTTGGAGAAAAAAACCCACAAGGGTTGATCTGCCTGATTACAATGATTCACCAGCTGCCCTTTTTTCCTTGGCTGGCTCCGAAACTCACTTCTATGCTTTCTCCTAACTTCTTGTGTGCTTTCTCCTGCTTGCTCAATAGGATGGCAAACATTTTCACTTGTTTGTAAACTGCAGGCTTGTGCTGTCTTTTTCCTGGAAATGCCACCATCTGTTGTTGGCCAGCTCATTTTTCAACACAGCGGTTTACAAATGTACGACTGTCACTTTATTGTTTAACAGTTCCTTCAAGGTTAACTGGACATAAACGTGTCTGGATTGCAGTGATGTCATACATATTTGAAGAACCGCTCAAGGCGGAGGTCACAACAGGTTCATTTTGGGTTTTTTTTTTGTCTGCATTATCTGAAGATATAGATTTGTATCTGTTAAAACTTGTCTTGTTTTCATCTTCTCTGTGAAGCATTTTTGTCACAGCCCAGCGCGTGAAAAGCTCTCCTGCATTAGAGGATTTTCAGGGAGACGAACCTGGGTATCATTACATTGTACTGCATGGGTAATTGCTACTCAAAAACAGAAAGCCACATAGACTGAGGAGAGTACGTGGAAACAGAGGGAGCAGGAAAGACGGGGAACATGTGATTACTTGTTTACAAGTGCATATTCTTGTTTGTGTGTGTGTATTGCGTGTAAATGAACTTGACTCACTGCCTTCATGCTCTCTGGCTCTCTTTGTATCCAAGTTCTCCTGAGAGAGTTGTCAAACACCCCAACAAGCAGCAAACAAAGTAAAGCAGCTCCTCTTTATTCTTCTGACACTAAGTACGTAAGCGAGTGAACTCCTCACCGTCTCATCCCTCTAAAGCCGCACTTTGGAAACAGTAGAAACATTAGCTGAGCACTTTAGAGTACGTTCACTTTGTTACCGCTTAATTATAGCTATCAGGGTTCCTCTCAGGATGTCTAACGTTACCCATAATTCCAACAGTCTGTCAGTCAGAGATCAGGCATTCTGTGCGTGTAAGAAGGTCTTTCCTCCTCACTCGCCCGGTCATAAGATACCTACCTGGATCTCGTCCAGCTGAGTTCAGGAACGGGAGCTGAAAGTTTTCCTTCTGCAGAGATAATAGGGGGATTAAAAACATGCCATTAAACATGGATTTGACTAAAGAAAATAACGGAAGAAGTGTAAAGAGTATCCTTGCTAGAAAGCAGAAAGCGTTCACTTCATCCACCATGTTTTTAGTGACATCTGAGCCTTTTCCTCTGCTTATCTACTGAATGCCTTTTCGATATTAGCAGCAGGTGGGAGTGCAGTGATCCATGAACAGATAACTTTGCTCACCATCCCTAAAGATATTGCATTCTTACAGTTACAGGCTTGTCTTAACAATTTCGACAGTATGCAATTTGAGTAGTGGTTATTGGGACTTTTCCTCTCAGTATTGTGCTACGGTGGATCAGTGCAGCCCTTCTGTGCAGTGGGTTCAAATAAGACTCAAATGCACATGTTCTGATATAAGCTGCACACGATAATGCTGTGTATTGAACATGACAGAAGACGCTGTTCAGACACGAACGAAAGTATAATATTTGAAAACCTTCCCAGAGTCTCAAAACCCTTAACATACCAAGGGAATGATAGAGTGACATTTTTAGTGATCCTGCTGTGACTAGAACACCTAATTTTTTCTTGAATTTGTATGTGTCCCACATCAGTGCAAGATAAAAAAAATAATTAGTCTTATATAAAATTCTTTCATAAAAATGTAAATACTCAATTTCTTGATGATTCAGCATCCAATGAAAGTCACAAGAAGCCCAACATGATACTGGAACCGCCGCCTGAAAAATCGATTCCTATTGGTTATTTTAGTCAATTTATATAGCTGTTTTTTTAATACTGTATGCAATTGGAATGTACAAACGTAAACACTTTTATAAAGAAAAGCATATGGATTCAATTGGCTATTACTACTGTTGAAATAAACACACAGAATATTGTTTTTTGCCCAAAGAAGCCAAAAAACTGAGAAATAAAAGGAATACCATGGGGCCCCACAGGGCCCGAGCTTGGTAAGCAATGTTGATGACCTGGGGTTGGTGTGTTAAGGAATATACCGTATATCTTCTATTAGTAGCCCGGGCGTTTATTCAAAAATTTTTTTGGACAGCCCGGCGTTTATTGGAGGCCGGCT
>JAQMCW010000036.1:6029884-6047983 GCA_030068335.1 Chrysichthys cranchii | reverse complement strand
TGTCGTGGTTTTAGCCCGGCGTTTATTGGAGACGGGCGTCTATAAGAGACAGGCCTCTATTAGAAGATATACGGTATGCTAGTCCATACCTTGATGTGACAAAGGACCTGTATGGAATTCTACACCGAGTGCTTTCTTATCAGAGAGACGTAAACCCCTTATATGAAACAGCCAAGAACCACCCATTTTCTAATAGTGTTACATTTGGCCAAATCACATTATACCAGACAAGAATCTTGGGGAATAAGTGATCGACACCGTGCGGCTGAAAGTATGTGGACAGTTGATCACCACAACACTGTATGTGGCTTAGCTCGATCTGTTGCCCCAAATTTGTAAGTAGAAACTTGTATAGCTTGTCTGTTTTGCTGTAGCACTTAAATTTCTCTTCACTAATAGTGAGGCCCCATTCACACCTGGCATTAACATGTGTCCAGGGTGATCAGATCACATTACAAGTAGACAGCCGTTCACACTTGGTGCAGTAGTCCCTCATCTAGAGGTGAAAGTCCAAAGTCCGCGATACACAGACGCCACACCCAAATGCTTTTTTTTTTTTTTAATAGTTTAAGCCCTAAATTATCCCGCCACACTCTTTAAACACATTCTAAGCACAATTAAACACAAAGAAAACATTTGCGTGCATAAAGGGAGGTTAATTTTGTATAGAATTCATAGAAACTTCACATTTATAGCGAGCACTGTAATGTGCTGTATACTATACTAGCGTAGCCTGTACTTATATTTGTACTAACCCTAGCCTATGCTTTTTTCTATACTGTATAATACTGTAATTGACACCCACTTGCAAGAGACTGGATTTCAGAAGCACTACAGTGGTTATAAACAGATGGTACTGTACCAATATAAGTAATCACCATCATCTTTAGACACTATCATCTTTGTCCATTAGAGAGCTCTACTGTTTACTGCAACTCGCAATGATTAAATATTTTATAGCTAGAGCAATGACAGTCACTCAGGCAGTCTTTCGAGACACATTCATACTCAGAGAACAAACGTTATGTGGTCATAGGCGTTCCAGACTACCTCCGAATGTAGTTTGAATGATTGGATCACAATGCATCTTTGAGTTAGCATGGTTCACATATCGTATTTATGTTAATGCCAGCTGTTGGCCTAAGAGGCACAACCCTGTTCAAGGATGACAGTGCTGCTGTGCGCAATGTGTGGTCCATGAAGACATGGTTTCCAAAGGTTGGAGTAGAAAAACTCAAATTGAGACGCATCGGGTGTACGAACTAAATTCCTGAGCAGATTTTGTACCGACTGATGAACAGATCCTTGATTGATGTACAGGAAGCCAACCCACGCTTCATGGCATAAAGCTTCAGTTCCGGTCAAGCACTCATGGCGTGAATGTGTTTAATGCATTTTTTTCGTTGTGTTTTCTCTGCATTTTTGCACTATAAGCCTTCATTATGCATTCCAAGAAAGTGAAAAGTGGAAATGGTAGTGAGAGTAAGAAGCCTAAGTGTATAACCGTTGAAATAAAGAAAGAAATAATTGCAAAACATGAGAATCGCCACCATATCCCTCCGCCACCATCCACCAACGCCAGCAACTAAGCATCCACCGCAAAGGGAACGTGCATTAAAATCATCTGTTTATTTCATTTTTCTATAATTAAGGTTATTTTAATTTTATTCTGATTTACTGCCACACATAAACCCATAATACACTTTAAAAACATGTTTTGAGGGTTGAAACACATTCATTGTATTTACATTAATTTCAGTGGGAAAACTGATTCGGGTTGCGAACAGAGTCTCGGAACGAATTAAGTTTGAGCCGAGGGTCCACTGTACTCAGTGTGTCTGCATATTTTTGGCTGTATAGTGTATCAGTGAGGTTACAGGTATGTTTGATCAGTGTAGTCTTAAAAAGGTAACCGCACTTAGGTTTATGTAACTGTGTAAAATGATATAGAATCAAGTCTGTCAACTTGCATCAGATTTTGCAGCATTGCTGAAAGAAGAAATGTAAGTATGTTTTCATTAATAACTACGCAGAAAAATACATGCATGCTTGCCTGCCAGCTGTGCTGCCACTATGATATATAGCGTTGATTAGTGGTTTGTTGAGTAAAGGAACTGGAGCTTTCCTAATAACATGAGTTAAGTTGTCCTCACACACGCACACACAGATCAAGATTAGTACCATGTGTCCTTTACTGACAGACATGTCATTAGTCCTTAACGTAGGTTGTTGTTTCAAGTGAATTTGATATTCAGCTACTTGTATTTATTCAATAAATGCCTTATGTCACTATTTTATGAACTAACTACTCTTTTCAGGACATGATTGCACCTTTTCATAGATCAGATTTAGAGAGTCTGTATTTTACTTGATGTCTCAAACAGTAGAGTTTTTTTTAATCAAAACCAGTTCAACAAAGTTTTACCTCAGCAACATATTGTACTTTGTATACCAGCCCTTTTGCCATAGAAATAATACACAAGACATTGAAACCTTTACTCTAATTTGATATGTTTGAACACTGTTAAGAATCATTTAATTCATAAATCATATGTTGTATCTAATCAACATAAAGCCTTACAAGATCATTTAGCATATTTAGACATGTTCTTGCTTGAGAAAGTTGCATGACATCCTGCAACGGAAAGAAAAAAAGGGGGAAACACATGAGAAGTGTGTTCGTTCTTTATCATTGCACAAAGAAGTCCACTATGTAACTTTCTCATGAATCTAAATATCCACATTTACAGACAACAAAACTTCAAGTTCTTCAAGTAGTGGGTGGTTGATTCCTAAACTCCTATTTTGAAATAATGCAGCTGTAAATTTTCTGGAAGGGAAATCGATGCTAATCTCCGAAAGTTCATGTCTTTATGTGAACGATGCCAAGTTTGATTTTGTTCTAATGAAAACAGATTTGTTATTTCTTCTGTCATTTTTAAATCTAACCTGTGTGTGGCGTAATTGCTGACGAGTAATTCACTATGCTGTCAAGGATAACAGGAAAGAGACACCTTTTCCTGTAATGTCAACTTACAAAACAGTAAAAACATGATTAAGAGCAAAGTATAACGCACAGAGCACAGTAAGACCAAGCAGAGTTTGAACAGAGAAGAAGAACATGATGAAGCGCAATAAAGAAAGACAAGCAGCAAAGTTATACGGGATAGAAAAGAGGAGAGAGTAAAGAAATCCACATGTTCTTCATAAATAAGATGATTTATGACCGGAGAACCCAGTGATCATGAGCAGTGGCACAACAACTACTAATTTGATCTTTTACATCATTTGTATTGGGGTTTTTGTGTGTACCCAGCATGACTTGACTGGATAACCTCAGTTCCCAAAGTGCCACTCCCTGCTCACTCCCCATGCCCTCTGTGCACTGCTGTGCATTTCTGCTGCTGCATGATCTATCTCCTCCAGCATTATCTCCTCTACCTCAGTTGAAAGAGGACAGCAACATTTCCTTATGTAAACAGACCTGTGCTTGGATGGGACGTCGCAGCTCATGTAAAGATGTTTGTAGCATCTAGGGCTGCAAATAATGACTTTTTTGGGATTAATTAATTAATTAGTTGGATGAGTTTAAAGATATATTAACCTAGAAAAAATATATTTCATAAAAAATACTTATTTCCATTCCATTTCAAACAGATACTACTACTACTACTACTACTACTGGAAATCTTAAAGAAGCAGTAGGCAAATAATAACCTAGAACATATGTAGAACATGATTAAAAAAACAAACCAACTGACTAAACAAAGAAACAACCAAAATAAGCCCTGTGGATTAAGTCATGGCCATAGCAAAAGCATGTTAAGTTGCTGAGAAAACCCAGGAAAAGGACGTCTGGTCCAGTATGCATATTCATGTTTGGATGCACCTGTGGGCCACCATTGATCCTGGGGCCATGAGAAGATTCTTAAATGCTTCTGTCTTTTTACTCGTTTCTCACACGTTTTACAGCTGTCATGTTTGTACTATGAAATGGACTTCATTGCAGTTTTCAATGCCTGGAATCAGTGAATGAACTCTTTTTTCAGACTGGACTCCAAAGTTTTGAAGTTGACTTAGTTTTCAATGGCTGGAATCAGTGAATTGACTAATTTTGGGATAACTTTGATGTGAACCGAAAGCAGGATGGTGACTTGAAGACTTGACAAACAAGCTATTTTAAAATATCCATTGTTCATTCTATAAAAATGATATAATGTAACAATTATCAATGATAAAATAGTTACTCATTCACGTGTATCATTCATTTCCGACCATGTTCAGTCATTTTAACCCATCAAGTTGTCTGTCCTACCATCTACCATTTTTTCAGCCAAAGTAGCAGGAGAAAATATTTTCTTGTGAAAATATTGATATAGTGATATAAAAATTCTAGCGAAGGAATGGTAAGTAACACAGTATAACTCTAAATGTGTGATGCAACTAGAAACCCAAATAAGGTCATATTTCTTACATTTTATTAACAGCGGTTAATAAGGATGATGTAACCAGGGACATACCTGGTTTCTGTTTCTCACAAACAAGTATTACTCACATGAAAACACAAGTTACATCTATCATGTGGTCAACAGCATAGTGTAATGTAAAGCATTTTCATACTTAAGAGGTTGTAATGTGCTCTGTGTGTAATTTCCATCAAAAGCATTTTAAACTAAGTGAAGTAATGTAATACACCAGGGCATGCGTCGTAACACAGACCAACTAATCAATAATGAAACCCTATTTCTGACTGACATAAATGCTAAAAAATCAATCAGTTCTTACAGCTCTAATGGTGGCCGTGGGATGAACAGCATGACTCATCTCTCTGCTCCATACAGACCTTTTCTTTAGCTATAACAATACAAACGATGAATGCGTACAGAAAGCAGGAGTGTCTTCTGTGGTTCCTCAAACATTCATTCATTCATTTGTTTAAAGGAATGCAACTTCCAGTTTCTGGACGTCGAGGAAATCTCTCAGGAAGTAAAGAAATAGTTGCGGGTCAGGATTCCTTGTAGTCTAGACCCGAATTAATTCTCAGTGTAGTATTCCCTTTTTATTCCCACAATTTCACACCACTTTACTGACTAATGAAGCGAGAATTCAGACATCATCTCTGACTCTCATTACCGAATACTATTCATATTGTAAAAAGAGTGGAGAAGCATGAAAAAGGAACAGAGGACCATGAATGTGAGAAAGAAAGACCAGGCATTTAAAAAGAGGCTGAAAGTGGCAGTCTTCCACAAGCTGATCTTTTGTTTGGGGACAAACAGATGCAGAGAGCGAGAGGGAACGAGTGTGTGCGTGTGTGTGAGTTCGAGGACAAAAGGAAGGACCTGAATAGGGCAGAGCAGCAGATAGGAGTGTTCAAATGGACAGAGACGCCTAAAGGAGACCATGGATTAAAAAAAAAAAAGGCCAAGCATTCATATAGGATTTAACAAGGTTACACACGTGCACATACGCACACACTCAAACAAACACATGCACCTCCCACGGAGATGCTCAGCCCCTAACAAGTTAACAAGGCTCTCTGCTCTCTAACATCACAGGGCTGCTCGTCTCCCACTGTGAAGACAGCGACCCTGAAGCAGCAAGAGACCAGACACCACTGAAGTCACCACGATGGCTGGTCTCTCATCAGTCTGGATGAGAGTGATGGGGATGCTGTCTCTGTTCTGTCTGCGTGATGGAAGTTGCACGAAGGAAAGCATCCCCAGGGTTAAACTCAGCTATAAAGGTAGGCTCCTTCACCCTCTGTGTGATACTTCAGAGAGAAAACAAAATGAAATAAGATATTTTGTCATTAACTTTTGGGATCATTACAGCCATGGTTGTGCAGTGTAGCGCCATCCTGCACAGTATATCTGTCTCTACTGGGTTTAAACATCCATTAGTCATTGAGAAAGAAAGTTGGGTGTTCCTTGGTTCAGTATTTACTTACATGTAAATATTATGCTGTGTACTTGATTTATTGTAGTGTTGCACATGGGATACACTGCTGACTCAGTGTGTGTGTGTGTGTGTGTGCGCAATAAAGCGTAGTCCTTATTTACTACACACACAAACGCACACTCATGCGCTGTCATCATTTTTAAAAGGTTTTCTATTTAGCTACTTATAGAAACTATAAACCACCATGTGTGTTATGTGTAATGAGCAGAATTTCATAAAGAAAGATTTTTATTTGTTCAAATCTATGCAGTTTTATTGTTTCTTTTTGCCAAAGTATACCCTGACAAACCCATGACTCTCTACATGACTCTTATTGTCTGTGCTTTATTCATTTAGTGTTTGGCCTTTTGGGTGTGGTGACATTAAAGAGAGGTATATGTTGATGTGGTTGATGTGGTTTGGTGTTCAAGAATTGAAAGCCTCTCATTACACCTGGCTATTATCATGACTATTTCCTAACTGCCACGTAGCCTTTTGCTTGTTATACAATTTCCAAAACCTTCTCTCAACTCTAATATTTTTCATTTTGCTTAATTATGCTCTACAGCTGCAATGTCTTTAAATGAATTTATATGAAGCTTTTAGCATTAGCCCAGGTAATCCGGTACCGTTTATCTAAAGGGGAGGTCTAGCACACTTCTGTGACTTGCACATTTTGAAGTGTGGATAATGGGAGGTATTAAGGGATAGAAAAACCTGAGCCGTTACCAAAGTCTATATGAGGCGTAAAAGAAACAAGAAGTAATGGTCATGGTTCATTTGAAACTTGTCACATGTTGGCCATGGATAGTTAAGTTTAAGAGAGCAATCTAGGTTGTAGTGACTCTGTGAGTTGTGTTCACTGGCCCATTTTGATATATTTTATACCTTTTGGCTCATGTAAACCAAGCTTCACATGGTTACTTATAATCATGGATGTATAAACTAGTAAATCTCTTAATTACATCTTCGCTGTGCTCCAAAAAGGAATGATTAAAGACTTCATGTTTATTTCTTTTTTCTGCCCTTCCTTTCATTATGTCCCATGTTCCGACTCTGCTGTGGCTTTTGGAGCTACGCAAATGTACAGCATGTTTGTTTTTGCCACCAAGGGATATAAAAGTTCAAGCTCCCTCAAAACCCTTGCCGAATGAAAGCTGCGGCAAGCTAGCTTTACTCAAAATAGAGCCACATTTACATCAACAGCCTTAGGCCAATGAAAATATGAGTGGTAGGAATGCACCATTTATCTGAACAATTTATAGCATATAGAAAATATAGGTGTATAAGTACAGTGCAAGGGCTGCATTTCAGTCCAAGTATAAGGGGTTGTTAGGCAGACAGAACACAAGGGGATACGGTGCATGTTATAGAAATGCTGAATTATTTATTTAGTCAATGCACACAGGTCAGAGGGGTGGCAGAAATGGTCGACCTTTAATCGGTAAATTGGATAAATATAGACGTGTAACAAATTAAAGGAAAAAAATGCATACACATTTAATATGGTTTGGTAAAGTACTGGGTCATCCTGAGCCGTCGGAGTAGCTTCAGTGTGCCTTGGTTTGAGTTCTGTTTGGTTTAAGTTTCTGGAATTGTACTGGAGGGTACAATAACACCTTTATTTCCTCTGTTTGTGTTAAGATGTTGCTGGTGGAGAGCACTGTAACTCCATGCCACACCTAAATCTCCATAAACACCATCGCATATGGCTTGCACGTTTTTCACACTCCTCATGTTCTGTGGATGACGATGGGGTCGTCCTGTAATACACCCCTCGATTCAGGATAAAAAGGGTTTCTTTTTTAGAATAAAGGTTTAAAATCAGACACAAGAACTATTGTATTAATTTGAATTAAAGATATAGGTCATCTTTAAGGAAAGTGAAGACAAATCAGACTTCATATCATATGCAAGAAATTCTGTCTTTCATAGGCCTCTTAGTTTAACCAAACATGCAAGTTCTGGTTATTCTGAAATGTCGTTGGTGTCCACCGAGTCCATGGATGATCTAGACCAAAAAAAATAAAGAGATGACTGACATGGGTTAATCCAGCCTGATGTTAAGTGAACTTGAAAAGATTTGTTTTTCTCCATTTCTGACCTTTACATTGAAGATGCCGTTGTAGAAAGAATAGCCATGAGCCATCATCTCTGAGTCAGTGAACTCTTCAAAAACATCAGAACTGTTTCTGTGTCACTGCACACCTTAAAAACAGACCGCTTCCCATCTGAAGAATAAATTCCACGAAACTTCACACCTAAAGGCCAGCCAGCCATGAGGCCATTCACATGTGTGCATGCACTAGAAAAAACATTTGCACGTCTGAGGCCAACTTTAATTCTCCACAAGTAAAGATCAATAACAGCGAACACTTTTACAGCCTTCATAATGGAGTTTATGTGGAGTGGTGGCGCAGCGTTTCTGTATGTCCGTTAACGTCATGATGTTTGCTATGGCATTTGACAGAGAAAGCTGAACATGTGGAGTGGTCCAGGTCTGCAGTGTTTATGGCAAAAAAAAAAAAGAAAAAAGAAATCACCAACTGCAAGCAGTAGTCTTAAGTTCACTTAATTATCTTAACTACTTACTAGTACTAGTCATTTCGGCGGTTCTCTTCAGGGGCTGCCAAAGCGAATCATTTGTCTCCATCTAACTCTATTCTCTCACTCATTTATCTTAAATAACCACTTTATCTATGTCAGGGTCATGGTGGATCCAGGAACCTGTTCCAGGAACACTGGATGTGAGCTGGGAATACAACCTGGATGGTGTGCCAGTCCATCAAAAGACACTACATACACAACTACACACAACACACACACACACACAAAACACACCTAGGGGCAATTTAGAGTCACAAAGCCACCTACTGATGTCATGGAGGTGGGAGGACAACCTGGGGGAAACCTACACAAAGAGAACTTGTGAAACTCCAAACAGACAGGAACCTGAGCTCAGGATGGATTCAGGAACCCTGGAGTGACCTGCCGTGCCACCATGCCGCCTGTCAGCATTATTTAATGCTAAAATTACTAAGCACTTAAAAACACTCCTCCATGGTAGGCTAGAGGCTGCTGAAATAAAATCTGCCACACCAACCTACAGTAAACACTGTTTTTTTCCCTTTCAGTCACATTAGGGATTTGACTGTTTTCAGAAAACAGTTTTAAAATACTGTTGTTTCCTTTCACCAGCCCTAAAGGGTCTGTTCTTGAATTTATTCTAACCATAACCAATTTTTTACTCCACAGCTTTTGATATTTCAAATGACTAACATAAGCAGGTTATACCCAGACATATTTGTACATTAATTTGTGAATTGTCCAGTAAATCAACAAACCTGTTCATATGCAGTCCATGTTACAGCAGTGATGGTGTTCAAGATGGGGTGAGCACATTAGTTAGCTGAAATTATTGAACGCGTGAAAGAGTAAGCTTTGGTATCAGTTACGAAAACACTTGCTAACCATTTCTTGCCCTTAAACACAACGTTCTCAGTGGCATTCCATGTAACGTTCCATGCGCAACTGTAGCACAAGAGACCGCATTGATGGCCTTAAACAAACCGGGAGATTAAGTAGAGCATAAGAGCTAATCGTGGGCTGTTGAATCCGACTGAGGGGTTGAGTCTCCTGAGATGTAGCCACAGATAGGATATTGTGGGCCGCAGGACTACACGGATCTTTCAGCGGGGATCAGACTTGACACTGTTTGTAGAGGAGATTAGCGAGGGTTGTGCTGGGGTTGGCAGGATGGAGGTGTATTATGTTTTTAGCGAGGGTCTCTTTGTATAAATATTGATTGTGGGTAACCTATCCGAGACCCCCGTGCCTCAGGAGGATAATGGTTGCGTCAATCCGACTGCAGATGTAGCTAGAACACACGTCTTTTCATCTCATAACACTCGTAGGCAAGGATTTGGGTATTTAATCAGGATGGAGGCTTACTGAATACCTCCTGCTGACCAAGAATGAAGAAATATGACAAAGGAATGAATTGCCATGTGGGACGTGTGCATGCACGAGAACGGAAAATCAGAACTTAGAAATGGAGGAAATGCAGAAATTAGCAAGAGTATAAGAATGTCGGTGAACAGGTGTTTTAAAAAGCTTGTTCCAAAGGAGCAACACCAAAATCATGATGCTGAGTGATCTCATGGTATCATAAACCAGCAGACAGAGCAGACTGAATGTGAGCATACCAGATGGGTCCAAGCACATCCATTACTTTGGCAGCTCTGCATCTGTATGAAAGAATTATGTGCATGTCTTCAAACACAGTAAATTTACCATGTTTTTTCTATAAGAGACTTTATGGGTATTTGAAGCTGCAGCCTATCGTGTGTGAAGGAAACCATGTGCAATCACTTACTGAAATTTTGGCTCCTCTTCTTCACAGCTTCCCATTGTAGTTGGCTTGTTTGCTAACTGACGAGAACAGGTACTTTGCAATAGCTCTTTTCCCTCAGGGAGCGACAATGAGCGAGCGAGAGCCCTGACACTGTAATTGGCCCTCCAGGCTGATATCTATTATGCTAGGAGTGATTGGGAGAGATGGACAGCCAGATTGGAGTTGAGTGAATAACTAGGCTCTGATGTCATCAATTTGCTTTGAATGTATTGGTCAGAGAGAGTGAGGGCCAAAGGGAGGCAAGATGGACTGGACAAAACATGTTGGAAGGCTGAAATCTGAGCATTTTCTGCTTACAAAAGTTTCCAAAAATGTTCCAAAATGCTGTTTAAATAGCGATTAATAATAATTAAATGGAACAATTGTTTTAATGTTTTATTTGATTAGGCTTAAACCTTGATTACTTTATTCCAGCATTTGTGGACTCATTTATCTTCAGGCTTTTCACATTTTATGGGAGCACTTGAGGCAGCGTGAATGATTTCTTCCACACCGTGGACTGATTGTGCAATTCAGTGCATCACTGTTGTGCAAAAGTGCAAAATTACAGCTGAATGGTAGCCACTAGGTACGTGTTTGATGTTTTTAGTCATTTTTAGCAATGAAGGACAGCTCTTTTTTGGATGCATGGAATGTTGTGCATTTATACCTGCCAACAAGGAGCTGCTCATATATATAAAACAGGTGACTTTTAGTCATGCAGGCTGGCATGAGACTTTTCATGATGTTGTCAATAAGCTAATTACAAAGGTGAGCTAATTACAATGCTCCAGACCTTTAAAACCTATAAGTAACATGACAAGTTCAACCACTCATGTTACTTAGGATGCGGCTTTGAGAGTGAATAGCTACGATACCTGACGTAGATCATGATTCAGTGGAGGCAAGGCACAGGACGAGGCTTTCAAGAGGATGCCTGATCAGTTCACTGCTTGAAAACAGTTTTCACACTTCACTAATTGCACAAACTGCAAAAATGTGAGCAAAACAACCCATCCAGTGTGCATTCCCAGTTTTCCCAGGATAGGCTCTGGATTCAACACAACACCGACCAGGATAAAGCAGTTACTGAAGATGTCCTAATGAGTTAAAATGATTACTGATGCAATTATATGTATGTGGTTTGAGATAAGCCTGTTATGCTCACCGTATGTGTCTGCATTGTTAACTGCTGTCTCTGTTCCGCAGAACTGCTTCACTCAGGCAGTCTGGTGCCGTTTGTAGGCTCCAGTGAAGGAATGCAGTTTCAGACATTCCTGTTAGATGAGGAGAAGAGCAGATTGCTGCTAGGGGCCAAAGATCACATCTACCTGTTGGACCCAGACAACATCAACAAGAACCCAAGAAAGGTATTCACACATGCTTGCACACACACACACACACACACACACACACACACACACACACACACACACACACACACACACACCTGCAGGCCAGGTATTTATTTCTTTTAGCTGTCAGTGTTCTGGGGCCTAATGTGAGGAATTTTTCCATGGATTAATACATAACACACAATGTCTCTTGGCTACCTGACACACATACTAGAAGCACTATAGCTAAACCACAAATCATGGTATGCTGTTTTACAATACACACAGTAGATGATTAATTACGCTCTTAAAAAAAGTCATATTTTGGTACGTGGCAGTGTGTGCATAAGGTAGGTTTCGTTTGATTAGGACTGTGTGAGTTCAGAGCACCTGGTTGCTCATTTTTTTCTTTCTGTTCATCACCTGCCTTTGTGTAGGTTTAAAGTTGTGATGGACAGGAGTAAACAGAATCCGCGAAACTGTTACATTCGGTCTCGGTTCATGTGTCCTGCACATTTCTTTTCTCACAGATGAGTGATTTTTGTCTGTTTAACCCTGGAAGACCCAGACCACCTTATCATAATAGGAAAAATATCTCCATTGGCTAAAAGGATGATACAGGCTCAGTGAACACAAAAAAGGTGTTTTTTTTTAATTAACCCTTTCTTATTACATGTTATGAAATGGTCTTTATGAGACCTCCAGGGATGTCCACTAAAGTCCATCAACCAATGAGCAGGTTGAATATAAGAGTGAAATAAAAGTTAATGTCAAATATGACCCCAGGGGTGCAACGGAGTTATCGTCGGATACAAGCTAGGATGGGATGCTTAATTTGCTTTCTGTCTTCTCTCCTGTGTTCAGGCAGGTTCAGTGAACACCGTCATTAACTTTGATCTGGTGTTACAGGATTAACAGATAATGTGTGCACACGGTCAATTTTAAAGCTTCAATTTTAAATGGGTCCTAGAAAAAGGGTTCTTGAACAACTTCTTTTTGATTTCTTATTTGGGATTTGTTGGAATTTATTACCAGAATAGCCACAAATAAACACTCATGCTTCTACCATTCATCTTCCAATGTAAAATTCAAGTAGGAAAGGCATGGATGCCACTACAGCAGCTTGTATTTTAGGTGCTCTGTCCAAGCTCCAAAAGCTCATAAACTAGCAGCAAGAATGTCTGAGCTGGAATTCTTTAGCTTTCTTTTGGTTTGGTTTTTCATAGTTGGACTTCCAGCTGTAGTTGAATACAGCATAAAGCAAGTTATGACTGTGGTTTGCCCCAGCTATAATTCATGTTTTTCTAGTGACATAAATATCTACTTAACAAAAAAAAGTGATATTACTATTAAGCCTCGCTGCTAAAGACCAGCAATGAATGAAAATTTACAATGTTGGAAATTTACAATTGGTCATGCATGGTGTTCTGTGACTTGTCCACGCTAACCCTATATAAAAGCCTAATATGATGCATGTGTGAGTTATTAACTTATGAATATCTGCAAGGATGAATCAAGGCTTTCTTATTGTGTGTGCAAGTGCTTGTGCATAATTCCCTCATGTCTGCAACAGAATATATGCATCCATCTCCTGTGTTAGCCCAAAGCAAGACAACAGATTTGTGTGAGAGCAAGATATTCCCACGGCATCCCTCTATAGAACCATTGAGATCCTCTGGATCCCACAGATGTCATTCCACTTACACCTGCCAATCACTGTCACCATGGCGACACGGGATGTCTCTGCGACAATTGTTCTGTGACAGTCACAGCTCAGCAGTGAGCAGGGAGCCTCGCTCATGCTCCTAACACACACACACACACACACACACACACACACACACACACACTTACTTAGAAGTTCTTGTTTGGAGAGCACTGATATGTGCTGGTGAATTCTTTAGTCCGATTTATCAGAAGGTGTTTAATTTTCCATAACAGCACAGTCAGCGATACAAATTGATGGTATATTAATACATTGCGGTTTACATTTCGCGTTCCCAGCTTTTCGCAGATTTTTATTTAGAATATATCTCATTTTTTTTGCAGATTTCCCCTGTTTAAATTTTGCCGCATCCGCAAAACCTCTAGTGAATTGTTATGAATTTTTTGACGAGGGAATCCGTCAAACAGCCGTTTCTTGATTCAGTTGCTTATGCTGGTACTGTACCATCTGTTGTTTATGACAACTGTAGTATTGTGAAATCCAGTCTGTGGTTGTTAATTAGTGGTTGTTAATTACAATATTATACAGAATAGAAAAAAGCCTAGGCTAGGCTAGTGTAATGCATACAGTGAAACATGTTGAAACATGGGGAAACATCATTGTTTTTAGTTATAATTACAAAGAAGACTTCATGAGAGGAAATCTTTTGCTTCTTGAAGACTTTTCTTTTGGACTTTGAAAAAGACTTTTTTCTGTTTCTTTTCGGAAAGTCTTCATGGCAGAAAATGTCTTACTTTGTTAATCTTTTGTTATTCGACAAGTTGCATTTCATTTTATTGACTGTTTTCAATGTATTTTATAAACAAATGTTTATAGCTCTTATAACAAAAGAGATAACAAGAATACCCTTATACTTATACTGCTCGGCAGTATACATTCATTCACATTTACCAGAGGTGCAGAGATGTGCCAGTGCCAGATTTTAAAAAGGAGCTGTTTCAGGATAAATGCTTGTAAATCTGTGACACATAGCAGTTGCACAACTACTATTTTTATGAGTTGACCAGTAATTCAAGTCTTCTTCTATTCTAGCCAAAACTGTTTCATTGCTGGTTTAAGTAATGAACTTTAAAATCATATGGCACAAGAGGAAAAGTGTCATGGTGCGCAATTTAAAGACATACTTTGTCAATGCTTAAAATGCAAGATGGCAGCTCAACTCTGCCAGAGCTCCTTTTAGCAATGTTGGATGTTATAGTGGCAGTGCAGGGGTATGCACTGTCACCTTACAGCAAGAGGCTTGGGTCAACTGGCTACTCTAAATCTCTAAAGTGAATGTGAGTGTGAATGCGTGTTCATTTCTGCACTAGCCCTGTGATAGACTGGTGACCTGCCCTGCCGTTCACCCAAAATCAGCAGGGATTAGCTCTATCCATGGATGGAGGAATGAATGGAGGATGCAATGACTATAGCAGGGCTGAGAGGTTTTTCCTTTTCAACTTCGTAGCATTTGAAGCATAATTGGATAAGCAAAAAGTAGATAGTCATGTGCAACTCATGGCTCCGAAATAGCACTTTCACAACAGAATTCACTCAGCCACAGGTAATTTATTGCCAGGTTTTAAGTTCAAGGTGATATCAATGAATTAATAGTCCATTAAAGCAAAATAAAATACAGTAATAATAATAATTAAAAAAAAACAACTTCCCAGTGTAGTGTTTTGCAGAATAGGTTTCATCTAGTTTTAAATGTTCCATGGTGTATAACCAAAAGTATAACAAACAATATTTAGCGGCTTTCTTTATCGTCCACCCGAGAGTTCTTTCCACCACCCGACGAGTGGACATCTCTCCACAGGGACAACTAGCGAAAATATTATTCATCTTATCTATGCAGCCTCTATTTAACGCACAACACCTTTCGTAAGTCAGTACTGTACTGCCCTTCATGTGCACTTTCACAAACGCAAGCGTCAGAAGAATGCACTCCACCCTGCTCCATCAAAACGACCAGACACAGCTGCATGGACTAACAGCTGGTTGGCAAGCTGCCTTGTTTCTTTCTCCCTCTTTGAACTCTTAAGCCATGTGCTAGTGTTCACGCTTGTGCCGGGAGGTGCGAGTTTGCTGTAACATGCATGATGTTTATTAGAGTGCAAAGGTTTGTGGGATGCACGCATGCAATTTCATTACTGTCTGCGCTTGCCCTTCACTGTGTGTGACAAACAGGGCATGATAGCTTTTCCAACTCAATCAACATAAACGTCCATGCGTCTGAGCCCATACCGTCACATAACGTGCGAGTGTATGTGTGTGCACGAGCGTGTGAGAAACTGTAGGCGTTTGAGAGGTCCTGTCAGGGTGTGTTAGTGTGTGCAGCTTCAAAGTGTGGCTGTGTAGTCGTCTCACGAGCACGCTCGATTCCGTGTAGTCAAAGGGGCGTGTGGGATTTGGTGTTGCATGTGGAGACGGCTCTCAGGGGTCAAGGTTAGAGGTTGGCCCCGTACATGTTAAGCTCTTAAGCCTTTTATAACACATGTGTGCACAGATAAGATCAACTGGCATAGAATCCTTTAGACTATAAATTAATGCTGGACAGTTTATGGTCTGCTAATTGTTAGAGCAGCATTGGCTTTTGCAGTGCTGGTGTTTTCAGCTAAGCCGTTCAGCACATCAGACTGATCGCAGTAAATTAAAACCAATTCCATTTCGTACTCCAGGTACGAAGCACATGACTTAAACAAAGCAACAATTTTTATTTGGTAAAAGGTGTCAATAAATGCACTGATTGTATTTGTCTGTCTGTTTGTCTGTCTGTCCGTCTGTCTGCCTGTCCCTTATGAACATACACACACCGACTCACGCACGCACACTCACTGTTTTTCTCTCATACTTTCTCTCTCACTTTCTCACTCTGTCTTTCTTTCTGTCTCTCACTCTTGTATCTTTTTCTGTTTTTCTTGTCCATCTGTCTGTCTTTGTCTCTCTGTCTCTGTCATCTCTCTATGTTTGTTTCTGTGTCTGCCTCTCTCTCTCTCTCTCTCTCTCTCTCTCACTCTGTATGTGTGTGTGTTTTCTTTCTCAGCTAAGCTGGCCAGCTCACAGAGACAGGGTGGAAATGTGTATCCTGGCTGGTAAAAACCCTCTCGTAAGTAACACCCAGAAAATATGACTGTAACGCAAACAGTTCTGCAAACTGTGCATTGTGTCTTTTTCCCCCCTTTAACCTCATTAAACTGCATGTTCAAGTTATAAACAGATCTTACTAGACTCTTTCTTTATGCATTCACTTAATGCTTTCTTTTTTTTTTGTCTTCATCTGTTCCTCTTTATCCATGTGTTAGAGCGAGTGTGCCAATTTTATCCGTGTTCTGCACAACTATAACCGTACTCATGTCTACACATGTGGCACAGGAGCCTTTCATCCTACATGTGCGTTCGTGGAGGTCAGGGGCCACAAAGAGGTGAGAGGTCAAGCTATAGGTTATTGGAAGCAGTACATATTTCTTAGCCAGGCACTGCATGATGACTGTTTCTTGGTGTGACTTATAGGTTGTAGCTGTGTGAGTAATTACTTCGATTTTCGTCCATGTATTAACGTTGCTTGATGTGTCTTCTGTGTGGTAAAGGGTGGTGGGCTTCACTTGATCAGCAGCAGTCTGGAGTCAGGCAGGCTGAAATGCCCTTTTGACCCCCGCCAACCTTTTGCTTCAGTACTTACCGGTAAGTGTGGATGTTTTTTTTTTTTTATAATGCTCTCCTGCCTCACACACAGCAAGTTTGACCTTTTATCACACGGAGAGTCAGTTTCTCTGGCTTAATGCACCCACATCAGCTTTTTTCCCCCCACTCACAGTAAAGGCTTTGACAGATATGGTAAAAGCTAGATAGGTTTACTGTAGCCTTTAAAGGAAAACTCAGCTGAGGAAGGAGGACACTAAAACTTCAGTAGAGGGCATGGAAGTCAGCGCTGGCAGAAAGATACAAACAATACAGCTCTCTAGAAAGATTTACCTCAACAGGCAGAAACAGATAGGGGGTGGATTTAGGGTGGTGTTTCCAAAGAAGAGGAGTGGACTATAATGAAATAAGTTAAACAAGTTTTTTTGTGTGTGTATGTGTGTGTGGGAGAGGCTTCGTGAATTAGATATCTCTTATTGGTTAGTGTATATGAATTATATAAGGCTTATATTATTATATATGTATTATTTCATAATAATTTAATTCAGTGTCAGTAAGCACTTTATTCTTCGTAACGTTGTAGTGGACCTGGTCACTGTCCCGGGGACACTGGGTGCAAGGTGGGAATAAAGGAGATGGGAAAATCAGTCTACAGTATGTAAAGTGATATAACAACATTAATATTGAGAACTCTTCACTGGTGATTAAATCTGCAGGGCAGATATTTGAAGGAAAAATTATTATATAATCCATGTGTTAGTGAAAACTTTTCATGCGTCATAAAATTATTAAAGACAATAACGTTGTATCACTTTAACTAAAAACACATCAGGATATTTGGCGAAGATCTTCTCACATTCCTGTAGCGCTCAATAAAATATCTGTACAGAGAAAAAGCTCTGGCTCTGTGGCACTGCAGGCTCTTCATATGGGAGAAAAGCACAAGCAGAGAGCATGCATTTAGTTGTGTGTGTGTGTGTATTTGGAGGAAAAACTGAAGGGAGGATCAGTACAGGTCCTTCTCAAAAAATTAGCATATTGTGATAAAGTTCATTATTTTCTGTAATGTACTGATAAACATTAGA
>JAQMCW010000036.1:6019015-6029784 GCA_030068335.1 Chrysichthys cranchii | reverse complement strand
CAGTAATACCATGGTCAGTAAACCATTTACCAGTGGTTTTGGCACTGTGAGCAGGTGCCAGGTCGTGCTGAAACATGCTGTATTTGGTGGAATTAGGAGTTTAAATCAGGCAACTGACTCAAAACCCTTGTTCACACGAATCCGTATTCCTATAAATAAGGCTAAACTTTATGTAAAATATCTGAAAATAAACTGCTACTATTTGCTAACTAAAACACGTAGTGGTGAAGACTCCATAGTATGGTGTAGTATAGTTGTTTTTTTTTTTTGTTTTTTTTTTGTGAACAAAATATGACAGTTGACTCCAGACCTCTGAATGGTTGTGTATGTTTATTATACATACTTGCCTGCATGCAGACCTTCTTAGTGATGATTATTTTACATCTCTCTAAAAGTAACTCGCGTTCCCAAACTTCTTCTGGGGCGGTTGCCTTGGAGACACCTCCGACTGAGAGTAAATTGTTTATGCGTGTATAAGAAAGATACTCAGCTGGAGTCAGATATCAAACAGAGAGAGGGAGAGAGGCAGAAGGAGAGAGAGAATGGGGAGGGGGGGTAGATACAGTGAGGAGACCAAGCAGTCATCTTCATGTACCTATGACAAATGTTCTGGTCAGCTGTACTGAATGTGCTGTGTCTTTCTGTGTGCTTTACTGTCTGTCCTCAGATCAGTACCTGTATGCGGGAACAGTGTCTGATTTCCTGGGGAAGGACAGCATGTTTAGTCGCTCTCTGGGTCCTCCTCCAGATCAGCACTACATTCGAACAGATATCTCAGAGGACTACTGGATCAATGGTCAGAGTTGCACACAAACACACACAGGCTGTTGTGCTCAAATACACAAATATACACAAGAAACATAAAACATAGAAATGCACTTCCTATGGTTCCTATAATACATAAAGTGACACTGTTATAGCGCAACATGACAAGTCAGGTCCATAAATATTTCAACAGTGAGGGTTATTTTATCTGTCTACCACAATATATTGGAGTTGAAAATAAATAATGAGTGTGAAACTTTAATTTGAGGTGTTATTATTTAAATTGGACAAATGTGTTAGTTCGTCCCCTTAAAAAGGACAAAAGGGAATCTGACAACGAACATAAAAATTATATTGTCATTTTTTTTAGTACATGGTAACAAATCCTTTACGGTCAATGACTGCCTGAAGTCTGGAATCCACAGGCACAAGGTTTCTTGCTCTGCCAAGCCTTTATGGCAACTGTCTTCAGTTCCTGCTTGTTCTTCGGGTGTTTTGCCTTTAGCAAGTGAAATTAATGCTCAGTTGGGCTCCAGTCAGGTGATTTACTCTGGTGAAGCCTTCTACTGATTATTGACTTTGACACAGATACCTCTTGATCTGGCCAACTCTTCTGAAGGAGTTTTTCTTCACCAGGGAAAGAATCCTTCTGTCATCCAGCACAGTTGTTTTCTGTGATCCTCCAGGCCTTTTAGTGTACTTTAGCTCACTAGTGCATTCTTCCTTAACCCTCATATTACATTTGCTTCTCAGGAACAGCAGTGATATTCCTGGGTCAGTTTAACACGGGGCATGTTTAGTTATCCAAAAGTTGTACCTAATAAATGTTGTTTATATATCATTATTAACTCCTTTACTAACTACTAATAACAATAACTGTGTGTATGTGTGTGTGTGAGTGATTGGGTTGAAATATCTCACAGTTGCAAAGAAAAAAAATAGTATTTGACACTTCTGACCCCTTTTAGCCTCCACGTTGACTCCCGGGTCTAATTGACCCAAGCAGAATTTATTTTATTTAAACAGTATTCATTTTTAATTGATTTGTTCATTAAGCTGATTGATTACAAGCAGAAGAAGTTTCATACTGAAAAAAAAAAAACCCTTTATTTTTAAAGCATTTTTTGCTATAAAATGGATCAATTTGACCCACAGCATAACAGAAGAGTTAATAAGAATGTACTAACTAGTTGATCCAGCCACGCTGAATGTTTTTCCTGTTTCTTCCATGTGATTGTTTTGAATTTTTAAGCATAATGATGGCTCGTTTGAGTGGCAGTGAGCTCTTTGGACAGCAAAATATTCCAAATGCAAACACCTCACTTAAAATCAAAGGTCTGCTTTTGTCTGCTTACTCATAAGTACAGTAATGTGAGAATAATACACACCTGGCCATGGAACAGCTGAGCAAGGAAATGTCTAATTTTCATCCCTTAAAAGGGGGTGTGTGACGGTAGATATAAAAAGCTCTGTAATTCCTGCATCATTCACCCGATATTCATCCTTTTTGGTGTCTAGAATTTGATCTTTTTTTTAATTTTATTTCAACTCCAATAAAATATCACATCAATGGACCTGTTTGTATTTTGTAGACACCCATACACACAGTTAATTCTCCAAATGTTATTTTCAGGAGTATCCTTTTTTAAAATCATTTTGAAAAAATCTCCAGTCACAGTAAAAATGCTGTATGTGAGTAGACAGTCAGGAAGAATTTCCACCAATTCAGTTAGTACAAAGATCTTCTTTATGTACAGTAGAAAAGCTGAATTGCAGTGGAATTACCCCTTGGAAAATCCAGATACGACCCTGCACACACAAACATGCAGGCTACATGTGGAATGAAACCAAAACCACTGACAATTTAATATTTCCAGGCAAACCAAAAGCCAAAACAGATTTAATACCACAAAGTCTCTCACACTGTCTGTAGCAGCTCCACCCAAGGTTAGGTCCAAGTTCCCATGTTACTTTACAGAAAAATAAATATGCATGAAGACACATGTGTTACACTTTATGTGTGAATGTGTGATAAACCACAGCTCGCTGTGTGTCCTTTCACCTAATTCATATCATTTGTTGGATCATCGCATCATCTATCATGTCACCTTCATCCTTCACAGTCTGAGCTATACAGCACTCATAGACCTTATACTTTACTTTATGTGCAGTAATTTAATTATTTTGCTGCTTTATATATTTTTTATTTCCTTTCCTGTCCTTGGTGGAACTGACTCACAGTCACTGTTCGTTTCTGGTTGTGGTACAAAGGCCTACTGTGTGTGTGTGTGTGTGTGTGTGTGTGTGTGTGTGTGTGTGTGTGTATGTGTGTGTTTCTTCTGAAGAGGTTCTCATCTGGATGTAAAACCACTTATATTATTTACTTTTTCTTCAATAATCCTTAACTCCTGCTTATATTAGATTTGATTTATTTCCCAAATGAATAACTGAGTGACTGCAAAATACAAATGCAAATTATACTAATTAAAATAAATTACTGTTTACAATATGAAACGGTCCTCAATTTCTCCAATCATCGTAACTAAACGTGCAGATTGTTTTCAGAAAGTTTGACCTGAGAGTAACTAGGTAAAGCAAAAGTGTAAAAAAAAAAAATAATAATAATTGTGAATATGAAAAATATAAAAAGTTGACTATGATCTGTTTTCTCCTGCCACGGGGGATCCCTAAACATGGGAAAAGCTTTTATGTTTCCTTCCATAAATATTGCTTATTTAAAAAGTGAGTGAGAGACAGAGAGAGAGAGAGATGTGGTTATACAATATTGTAGTATTTTATTGCTCAAAAGTCAAAATAGATAGACTAAACCAATGGGATGGTCTAAGACACTTAATTGTGAATAGAACAGGAAGGTCAAAGATGCATTCTGTTTAAAAGAATGGCTATGCATTCACTCTTTTTTAGGGTTTTCCTCACTTCTCTCTCTCTTTTTCTGCAGATGTTATCTAAAAGGGCAAAGAATAAGTGCTCACTGGCTTTTTATCTCCTGTCTCCACAGAGGCCAAGTTTATAGCTGCTCATCCTATCGCAGACACTTACAACCCTGATGACGACAAGATTTACTTTTTCTTCCGTGAGGCATCCCGGGAAGGGAGCACCATGGACAAAGGCGTGCTGTCTCGTGTCGCTCGTGTCTGTAAAGTAAGAATCCCCACGAGAACAGACATGCAGCCGTCCTTGCTCCTCTGGATCAAAACGTTCATCACTTCTCTGATTTAGTCATTTTATTAGCAAATCATGTACATTTCATGTTCCCCCCGGGAGAGCAAGCTTCCTGGTGCATTCCACGTGATGAGATCTGTTGAAAACAGACTCGACCAGCATTGTCAGCAGGGTAAATCACAGCAGAGGCCTGTGCTGAGCCGTCGTTCATCATGACACCAGAGTTCCTGAGTACTAGACTATAATTATGTTAACTGAACTCTAACGTCGGATGGGAAAGTGCTGAAATTGCTTAAAAAGGCTTCACTGCAGGCACCAGATAGATCATATTCAGTACACATAACTATTAATGCTTTCTCAAAAGGTTAAGAAGGGTCCTTGTTCTAAGCTAAAATAGATATTATATTGTTTGCTTGGAATCATTGAGTACTTGTTTGTCATCGTCAAAGCTGCCTATCAAGGGATTTTGAGCTACTTGTATTTCCTTTGTGCTGTACACTTACATCCTCTCCCACCCCTCTATGGTACAAATGCAGTGCACATTCAGAGACTGCAGTGTCTTTTCTCTGAGGCTTTTAATGCTTAAGAAGTAAGCTGTAAAGCTGGCCGAGGCCAGAGTTCTCTCACTCCACAGAGAGTATCTTTGTAGATTCACGTGTTTAAAAACTCTACTTCTAAGCCCTTTTATGGTTCTACTTTTTCCTCCCTCTCTCAAGTGATTGTGGTATTCAGTACACATAATGGCAAAGAACTGAATAGTGTGTGTTTGCAGACTTCAGTGGAGGACTGATCAAACACTCTGGAGAAATAACAAGGACGTTAGCTCATGCCCCTAGCAAATCTCTGCGCAAAGAGGCGGCCTAACTGTTCTTGTAGTTAACCTGATTCTAAGAATTAACAAAGAGGCCCTACGTACTCGGTCTTACTCACAGAAGAAATTAGATTTAGACCCCGAAGTCCGTCGCATTTTTCTCTTTCTGTCTCTGTGGGTAACTGATGTTTGTTAGCTCTCCTCCTCACTCTGTTTTAGTTAAATAAGCTAGTCTGATTAAGGACAGATGGAGGTCTTCGCTTCATATAATGGGAGTTTATTTATGGAGTCCATAAAATGAAGTGTAGTAGTTTATTAAAATGGTACACCTGTGGCTTTTGAACGAGGAGACTCATTTAAGCTGCGTGACTAACGTGTGCATGTTTGTGTATGTTTTCGTGTGTTTCAGAATGATGTAGGTGGCTTGAGAAGTCTGACGAACAAGTGGACAACGTTCCTCAAGGCCCGGCTGGTGTGTTCCATTCCGGGAACAGATGGTGTGGATACACACTTTGATGAGCTCCGTAAGTGGGTGATCTTACACACGGTCAAGCACACTCTCAAACAAACTGTGTGCTTATTATCTCATAACCACAAATAACATATTTGTATTTCTAGCCATTTTAAAGTGGGCTTGTGTGTGTCTGTCTTTGTGTATGTGTGTGTACGTGTATTATAGAGGACATCTTTATGGTTCCAACTCGAGATGAGAAAAACCCTAAAGTGTATGGAGTCTTCACCACTACTAGGTACTTCTTTTATTGCCATCACTGGAAGAACACAAGTGTAACTGCGAGTCAGGAAATAATACCACCCAGAGCTCTGGCTTCAGTTACAGTATTTACTACTCTAGCAGCCTTGCAGTGTCGCATACTTACTTTATTATGATCAGCTCATCTAAATGTCCAAACATGCACAAACACAGCACATACATACTGCAGACCTCCAGTTTCTTCATTTTGCTTTTCTGTGTTTTAAAATGTGTTGCCAAACATCTACATTCAAGATAAGGCTGAAGAACACAGTTTGCTTCAAATGTAAATGAAATTGCTTTGTATTTCACAACATCCCTGAAAGTTTACCGTTGTTTGTACAGCTCTATCTTTAAAGGATCAGCAGTTTGTATGTATGATATGGAGGACATCCGTGCTGTATTTAATGGGCCTTATGCCCATAAAGAGGGACCAGATCACCGCTGGGTGGAATATGAGGGGAAAATCCCCTACCCAAGGCCTGGCACGGTCAGAACCACATCACTCCTTTTCTTTCCTTCTTTTTTTTTCTTTTCTTTTCTTTTCACCATTCCACATTTAAGTAGTAGCTCTTCTATACACCTGCACCTTCTATAATTTTTCTCAAATGTCAAGGATATTGTTCACAACGGCTAAAAAAAAAGTTTAGTCCACTTGGAGGGTGACATTCAGACCAGGCAGCTGTACTGATATATACTGTAGTGTTAGGATTCAGCACTAGAGGGCGATACAACCTAAGGATTACAATGTCTCAGCCTGACACAGTTCTCTAAAGAAAAGGACATTATCTACAACACAAATGCCTTTATTTCTTGTATATTTTCCTATTATGATATTTTTATAGCACAAATTAGATTTAGATTTCTGCTATATAGGCAACAGTGTCTGAGTTCTGAACCAGCGTCCTGAAAGTTGTGAGGGAAAATCCCACAACTGCCAGAAAACCACTGCTTATAGCCTTTAAGCATAGCTTTTAACTATAGTGTAAGCTGCCTGGATGAAAGCATTTACCAAATAATTTAATGTAAACGTTTTCCCTATACAGTGTCCAAGTCGCACATATGACCCACGTATCAAGACCACTAAAGATTTCCCAGATGATGTCATTAGCTTTATCCGCATGCACCCACTCATGTACCACTCTGTGAACCCGATCACCGGTCGGCCCATCTTCACGAGGATCAACACAGATTACCGCCTCACACAGATCGCAGTAGACCGTGTCTCTGCTGAGGATGGCCACTACGCCGTCATGTTCTTGGGCACAGGTACAATCACACACGTATTGGCAGATACCTGGCAATTCCTAAATGCACAAAGGGATGTTTATTGTTGTTAGAATAAAATATGTAAACCAATGACTCATGTTCTCATAAATACATATACATACTATATGTTTGACAATGTCCATTCATCCATGCATTTCCAAGTCACCTATTCAGGATTGCGGGGTGTTTGACAATGTATTAAATAAAAAAGCAACAGAGGGCGAGGTGAGTCAATCTTCGCTGAAAAAGCTGACATAAAGTGTTGCTGTTTGTGTGTTTTGTAGATGCTGGTTCAATTTTAAAAGTAGTTAGCATCACACAGGAAAACTGGGCTGCAGAAGAGGTGGTGTTAGAAGAATTACAAGTGTTCAAGGTAAAATGAAAGAAAAGAAAGGAACAAAGGCTCCCTGTTTCTCAAAATGATCTTTCATAACTGCTATGTGCCTTATTTCAGAATCCATCTCCCATCCTCAGCATGGAAATATCATCTAAACAGGTATGACCAATATATGATACTGACAGGCTCTGTGTCTGCACTTCATGTGTTAAATTTCGTGTGATATATTTGAGTGCTTGAGTTTGCAACGTAAATGCATTTTTATTATGTCTTTTTCTCAAAATTTCCACCATTATGGCTTTCTCTCTCATACATGACACACGCATTCCTGCTTCTTCTGTTTGTCTCATTATCTGCTTAAGTACGTGGCTGGGTCAGACACAGGACAAACCAAATTCAGTCACTTTCTCCAGGCCATTTCTTCTCTCTCTCTCTCTCTCTCTCTCTCTCTCTCTCTCTCTCTCTCTCTCTCTCTCTCTCCATTTGTTATTCTCTGCCTTGTCTGAAGTTTATCAAAGTAGATGAGAACTTTAGGCATATGGGCGAAAGGACAAATAAACACAATGTTTACCTAAAGATGAAAACTGTACAAATTACAGAGCAACAAAGACAGAGCAAATAAATCACATTTACTGATGGTCCCTTCAGGACGTTATAAATAAAGCAGCTCTGATAGTGCCTGCAAGCACTTTTCCCGGCCTTGCGTCTGTGTTTGTTCTGTGTGTGAGGGCACGTTGTACTGTGCGTCTTTAGCAGCAGCTGTTTGTCGGAGGGGAAGACGGCCTGGTGCTGGTGGCTCTGCACAGGTGCCACATTTACGATCAGGGCTGTGCGGAATGCTGTCTGGCCAGAGACCCATACTGCGCCTGGGATGGCTCCCACTGCTCCAGATACATACCTGCATCCAAGAGGTGAACACACATGCCTGCATGTTTCCAGCTTGTGGCAGTGAGCAATAGTAATCGGTTTAGTATAATAAGTAGATTATTCAGTGTGAGCAGCAAGAAAGAATAGGATGACTAGGAAAAGTAGTGCAATAGTGCAAAAGGGCAAATGAGCAATTTAGAGGCGTATAGCTTCGCTTGAGCAGTGTAAAGGAAGGCTGAGAAATAAGTGAGTGTGAGGGTGTAGTACAGGTGGAAGGATGGGGTGAGAAAGTATTGTGTAGCTTGTATGAGCTAGTGTACACGAGCAAACAGTTGGATAGAGAAGTTAAAGTAGAGAGCAAGTGTGCCCTCACTCTGACCTACTTCTTCAATTTTTTTCCCCCAGATTTGAGCCAAGGAAAAAAAAAAAGATAAATATTTGATTTTGCTCTGCAGCTTCGGTGCTATAAGGTGTTGTGGGAGTGGACTAGACAGAGAAAATTGATTAGAGCAGCTTTGTTGTTGAGATGATGTATGTGAGCTGCCAAAAAAGTTATCTTGCCCTTTTCTCTCTTTTGGGTTTGCTGCTGACACAAGCAGGTCAGGTCATTCCTAGCAGATGCTGAGTCAGAGAAAGAGAGCGCGTTATTAGTTTAGTAGATATTCCGCTCATACTGATTGTCAGGTGGTCCGCAGCTCAAGCACACAACTTCATTACCTTTTACTGTTCGACATGATCCCAGTTTTCTGTCGCAAAAGAATGCCTTGCCGATATACAAAAAAAAGTAAACGAAAGGGAGTTCTGTAAGACGGTAAGGAGAGAGTTAGGAAAAGATTTGAGATATTTTGACAAGAACATACGCAGAAACAGTAGCACAGGTATCGAATTATATTGTCAGTATAGCTAAGCCTGTCGTAATTGTACCCGTTTCCAATCTTGTGATCAGACACAGCAAAACACTGTTTCTGAAATTTGTTACAGGAGGGCTCGCAGACAGGACATCAAACATGGAGACCCATCCAGCCATTGTTGGGATGCAGACGATAGTAAGTGTGTATGTATGTATGTATGTATGTGAAGTTGGAGAGTTTGGACCATAATAAGACAGGGCTTTTTTCCCATGAGGAAAACAGAAAAAAACACATTATTTAAATAAAATCCTTAAAAGATCCAAAAGGTTTCTTTTTGGTTACTGAGCATAGGGTTGTGGGTTGGATTTGAGTTGTAGCTTAGCTGCAATAAAAATTGTTATGCAAGGTCCTTACAAAGATAGTAAGACAAACAAATTGTGTGTGTGTGTGTGTGTGTTTCTTTCATAAAAGCTTTCTAAAAGCTCTGCATTGTACTTTAGAGAAAATGCAGCATTGTCCAGTGGGGCTCATGTAATGGAATTCACAACCAAATCTTAGGACTACTCTCTCCCTCTGTCATTCATATATTCAAGCATACAGGCCCATGGATGTACACTCTCCATCATCTTAATGCATTCTCTCTTATCTTTCCTCTACCACTGTGTGCAGTATTGGGGAAGAACGTGGAGGAGAAGGTTCTGTATGGTGTGGAGAACAACTCCTCTTTCCTGGAGTGTCTGCCTAAATCCCAGCAGGCCAAGATCCGCTGGTTTATACAAAGAGCAGGAGCAGACCACCACCAAGAGGTAACTAGTACACATGACTGTTTGGTTGAATATGTGAGATTGTGTTTGGTTGCAGTTGAGGCCATATTAATAATATTAAATGCTAAAACAAACACAGAAACAAAAAAAAACCCAGGATACATGCAGCTTCATTCTCTCTCGTCAGACACGCTAGCTTTTATCAGCAAAATTGCATTGGTGAATTTATGAATACATGAATACATGAAAATTGACCTCCTTGACCAATGACAAAAGTCCTGGATTTTTTTGCTTGCTCGGACAAATTTTTTCCACAAAATGGGCAGCATAGTATTGTTTTTTTTTTTTTTTGCATAGATGGATAGCAATAAACCGAACAGAATTTTTACACATAACTGTCAGCATACAAACTTTGTGAAGTACTTACAGTTGAATTTCTCATGTCATGGACACTAAGTCTCGAGAGTCTCAGTCTTTTTAATGTTGCTGTGCATTAGTCACATGTGCATACCTTGTGAGACATAGTGTATAGCACAGGAAGTCGACTTCTGAGAACTGAGATTTTTTATTTGCTATGTATAAGTGTACAGGAGATTTGTCTTGTACTGGAGTCAATAACACAGAACACAATTCACGGAATATACAATACCTTTAATCAATATACTCGATATACAGTAGGTAATTTATTGTAAACATCAGCTGTTATTACATATAAAAACAGTTCAAAGGGTTTTTAAATACCAGCGTCCCATAGCTGAGACGTGAAGAGCATTATGGCACGTCCTTAAGGCTCTCATACTCTACGTACCACCACCAAGTGAAGAAATGCTAAAAGAGACTTGTAGTGCAGGTGGAAGTCTAAATCACAGGTGCTACCTCTACTTCTACCTTAAATAAAAGTCACACCTTGATTATAACATGGCTACACCTGAGAGATGCTGGTACCAATGAGGAAATGGTCAGATAAGCTTGTCCTCTGATTTAAAGTTGGGTGTCCTTGTAGTGTCCAGCATGTGCAATCAGTGCTTTAAGACAGTCCTAATCCAGGTCGTAAACATGACTACACTTGCTCTGGCTCAACTCCCCCACCCTTCCGTGTGCACGCACACACACACACACACACACACACACACACACACACACACACACACACACACACACACACACACAC
>JAQMCW010000036.1:6001943-6015792 GCA_030068335.1 Chrysichthys cranchii | reverse complement strand
CACAGCTGGACTCCAATCAAGGTGTAAAACCATCTCAAAGATGATCAAGAGAAATGGACGGCAGCTGAGTTAAATATGTCAGTGTCACAGCAAAGGTCGGAATACGAAAGAATTCTATAATTCCATGTTTGTGCGGTCATTATGGGGCACTGAGTGTAGATTCATGAGGAAAAAAATTTATTTGAATGATTTTAGCACAAGGCTGCAACATTACAAATGGTGAAAAATTGAAAGGGGTCTGAATACTTTCTGAATGCACTGTAAGTGGGTTTGTGAAAGCGTAGTACAAAAATACACACTTTACATGAACACTTATTGACTGCTCAACATCTGTGCTTTGGAATCTCTTATTAGTGAGATTTGAGTAAACAAGCTTTGTGTTATTTACTAAGTACTAGGAAATGTGCCAAAATTCTCGTTCACTGTAATACACTATACACCACAGAGGCAGTAATTAGAGATTACTTTTCAAAAGCCTGGAGTATGTCTTTAGGGTTCTGTCCTACAAAGGGTGTGTGTAAGTGCTACACGTATGTTTACTGGACTGTGGTCAGTTTCCAATCATCTTAATGGTATAACATAAGAAGGGTAAATGAGTGAAAGAGTGAGAGTCTTGGATGTCCCATTCTACTGAATAGCTTTCCCAGGCAGCATTATAACGTGTTTGTGACTGATTCTGAACAGACCGTGCTCTCTGCACTAAGCACATGAAAGAGTCAGAGGCCTCTTTCACAGCTTTAACTGTGACCTGGGTCTGCTTTTTACACAGAGAAGCTTATCCAACGCCTCACTCTTAACCTTCATGACATACATCCTCAACACAGCCTTATTACACAAAGACACCATCATCACTATGACATACACACACACACACACGTTTCATCCTTACACGCCTCAGGCTGTTTGTGGTTTAGTTACAGACATCATAGGACACAAAGTCAAAGCTTAAACTCTTATTTGGACAAGGCTATTGATTCAGCATACTCTTATTTAGAGATTTTATTTCCTCCTGTCATATGCGTTGTTCAAAATTAGTGTCCTAGGCACAGTGAA
Source organism: Chrysichthys cranchii (assembly GCA_030068335.1). Taxonomy (NCBI): domain Eukaryota; kingdom Metazoa; phylum Chordata; class Actinopteri; order Siluriformes; family Claroteidae; genus Chrysichthys; species Chrysichthys cranchii. The sequence continues at coordinate 6,014,739 of JAQMCW010000036.1, read as the reverse complement.
AGGTAAAGGGAAAACCTACCTGAGTGTGAATATGTACATGTGCACATATGTGTGCGTATGAGTGAGTATGCACTTGTTTAAAAAGGAGCTGGTATGCTTTGAAGCCCCCTCATTTCTCTCGAGCACAGCTGTATTGTTTTAGCTCTTGACAACCGCATGACGTGAATGAAGAACTGGCAGGCATATAAACACAAGCGAGAGTTTCTCTTTTTAGATAAAGGAATCTAGGTTTTCTGAGAAAGCGCTAGAATCAGATAGCAATTCACAGACGACTCGACAGTAAGGTACAGTTATTAGCATGCTGTAGATAGCCGTCTCTTTGACCATGTCATCACGTCTTTATTACTGGAACACACTGCATCCTCTCAGCCTTCCCAGGGCATGCACGCAGAGTGAACTTCCTGTGTCAGAGGCCACCTAAGAAGTGAACACACCTTGAACATAGATCAGATCTGCTCAGACACACTTTGTTGATGGGTCAGGCAGAATAATCATTCTATAGGATGTCTCTATCTATCTCTCTCCCCCTCCCTCCCTTCCTCTCTTCGTCATCAGCATAGCGCCAGTTTTCTTGATGTATCTAATAAGACTGTAATGACCAATCAAACGCAGTAATTAGAGGTCAGCAGGAAGCTGAACCTAAAGGTGAAAGAGTGACCCTTGCCCCTGTGTTTGGAGGAGGGTGGGAGCCATGCTGTGTACCGCTTCCCTCGGCATGGCTGTGCACGAACCATCAGAATGATTTATGGCTAGGAACTCAACAGGTGACATGTGAATTATCCATCTGCATCTTGGAGGCGACACCTAATTATTGCACAGAATGATAAAATGCCCTTATTTTGGAACTAGATTGGAAAGCAGTAATGCTGCATGTTTTTGTGGTCTGTGTTAATGAGGAGGAAATGTTAATGTTTAGCACCTAGCGTGAAGACCGTGCAAAGGATGTAACTTACTGATTGCACTGAATAATATATATATTTATGTGAGTGTAAATACGTATATTTATGTATATGTATACATGCATGTGCGTTACAGATCAAAGAGGACGAGCGGGTGCTGGTAACAGAGCGAGGTTTACTAATTCGCTGGGTGCAGCGTAGCGATGCGGGCTTGTACATGTGCACAGCTCAGGAGCACAGCTTCACCCGCACTCTCCTCCACCTCTCGCTGCGAGTCCTGGAGCGCAGCCACCTTCCCGGGCACCACTCAGCCTCCAGCGGACCCACTGATCACTCCATTCAGGACATAACGTCCGAGTTGCGGCACAGTTATAAGGATTATTTGCGTGCTATGAGGGCACCCTCTCTGGAGGAGTACTGTGAGGTGCTGTGGCATAAGGAGAAGAAGCAGAGGCAGAAAGCCAAGTGGAAACATGTCCAGGAGCTCCGAAAGAGCAGGAACCGACGGCACCACCAGGGGGCTGCCATCTGAGTGAACAGTGCTCAGAAGTGCAGGTAGGGAAGGGAGGGTTAATGTACAGTCTGTGGATCAATGTCCATGACCCAAATCTAACCTATTACAACTATTTAAAGGGGTGAAACAGATCCTCTTAGAACCAGCGCTCTGGCTGTCAGGGTGCAGAAGCAGTATCACTACCTGTCATCAGGACACAACAAGGACACACTCAAGTATGAAATAGCAAAATCTACAACAGCTGTGTAAGTGAAGAACAGGCTCCACTTGCAGACCAACAGCAGAAATGTGTACTTAAGTAGTAAATTCCCTACATCTTCAGGGAAGCAAATGGACTCCCCTTCACAATGCTTTATTTGTAACCAGTAACGAAAATGCATTCATGTTGAATGACTGTAAATATATGTTTTGTACAGCAGATTGTGCATGCGGTAGAATTGCTGATGTCTGACTCATTTTCAGATTTTGGTGGTGTTCATACAGCAGGGCAAATCAGTTTTTCAGAAATCTGTATTACAAAAGTGCAAAAGCTCCTGGTTTGATCATAAACTCAGGTTACTGTCTATGTGGAGTTTCACATGTTTCTCCCATGTCCATGTGGTTTTCCTCAGGTTTTTCCAATGTCCTCCAAGAAACATGGTGGTAGATGGATTGGCTATGCCAAATTGCCCCTCGGTATGTGCTTGTACTGTGATGGTCCGGTGTCCTGCCCAGGGTGTATTCCCACCTAAGTTATTCACATATCCAGAACTTTTAGTTTGGGTTTTAATTAGATTTGAAACTACAAACAAATGTGGTCTGAATCTGATAGGAATTTGCTTTTAAAAATTCAAAATATTCATACACTGTCAGACTGTCTGAACACAACCAGAGATGATAAGCAATATAATAAAGGTTTGTTAGACAAAAAGTATAATATTTCTGTATATTTCCATAGTGTCTTTTGTAGCTAGTTTATGTTATATGAAGCTATTTATAAATTACAACACAATTGGAATAAACACTTCCTTTAAAAATGTCTGACTCCAGATGTTTTTTCTAGAAACCGGAAAGAAGATCAGTTGATTGTTTTCTTCCTTTAAAATGTGTCTTTTTCTTCTTGTTAGTATTATATCTTTTTTTTAAGTGTAGAAATTCACGTGAACCCAAACACCTGATGTCACGGCTGGAGTTCTACATTAAAGTCATGCCCTCCAGCTCTTGTGATTGAGAAATGCCACCAGTCTGGTCAGTTGGAAGAGCAGTCAAACACACAGAGATGAGATTAACAGGAGAGGGTGAACCTTACTGTCATCCATCATTCTTCACAGACTGACCTCACATTACCCTCCAGCCTGGACCAGTGACTCCTGGACACACTCTGTGTGTGTGTGTGTGTGTGTGTGTGTGTGTGTGTGTGTGTGTGTGTGTGTGCGCAGTGTGTGTGTGCAGTATGTGTTCAAGGTCGAGACTCTGTCCACATCAGGTCTCACTTCTCACTACAGTTGGTTTTGCTTCTGTTGACCTAGAAAAGGGGTCAAGTTTAACAAGTCATTTATAGACCAACACAATACACGTTATATTCTGTTATGATTACGGTACATGATTATCATCATCATCATCATCATGTTGCAGATGAATTCTTAAATCTGATTGGTCAGAGGCGGCACAGCGGTGTAGTGGTTAGCACTGTTGCCTCACAGTAAGAAAGTCCGCATTCAAGCCCTGTGGCTGACTGGGGCCTTTCTGTGTGGAGTTTGCATGTTCTCCCCATGTCCGTGTGGGTTTCCTCGGGGTACTCCGGTTTCCTCCCACAGTGCAAAGACATGCACAGAGGGGATTAGGCTAATTGGCTACTCTAAACTGCCCATGGGGTAATTTGTGTGTCGGCCCTGTGGTGGATTGGTGACCTGCCCAGGGTGTACCCCGCGTCTCACACAAAGTCAGCTGGGATTGGCAACAGCTTCCCCCCACGACCCTGAACAGGATTGGTCAGAATATATTTCTATAACAGTAGTGTCTCCAACTTAATCCAATACTAATAGTAAACTGTATCTGTGTTCACTTTGCACTTTGCACTTTGCACTTTGTCATAAGTTTCTGCACAGGACAGAGGACTGTGTGCTTTCTGCTGTCTTGGTAACTGTAATATGTGTGTTTTTAAGTGAGGATGTGAGTATTAATAATGAGCATAATGTTTATTTGGACAAATCTGATAATCATCATAATACCATGCTGGGGTCAGAACACAAGCAGGCAAACAAACATGGATCGGCCATTAAAAGCAAAGCACAGACAAGAATTAAAACCAAAATGAAAGACACTGTAAACCTTGGCTCAGAGCTTAAAAGTACAAAAGATGCATGATAAGACTTACGAGCATATTACTGGGACAAAGACATAACAGTGTATAAATAGACAAAATAATTACCACCCAACACAAAACAGCTGGACACAATGGGGGAACACGAAAAATAACGAAATGGGGTGGAGACAGGCCCAGGAAGTGAAAAACACGTTGCAAAAAGAGCACAGTAGACATCTTGTCAGGAACTAACTTGTCTTGTGGATGCGCCAACATTAAACATATCTTTTAACATAAGTGTTGTTCTATTAATACCTTTATCATCATTTACAAAGTTAATAAAAAAAACTCTCAAGCTGATCTAATGCAGGATTCCTACAAGTCAGTCACGGTCACTAACCTTTCACTCCCTTTCCAATAATTCTCTGCACTGTTTGACTTAACTCTTGTGAATTCTCATGGACTCACCAGCTTTATGCTTGACAGCAGGACTTCTATGTGTCATGCCATGGTAAGGGGAATTGCTGTGATGACCGCACGAAGCCTGTTAAAGGAAACAGGATTTAGGCTCATTAATCTGTGGAACTGCTTCTTCTTCCTGTACAAGCAACAAAACAAGCGGAGCATGATATATTCACATCATTCCAATCATGTCACACTGCACAGGTCATAAATCAGTACCATTTAGCCTTGTAAAATCATCCACAATACTCCAAACAGAGAGCGGCGCAGAGTGCTGTTGATCTAGGGATATTATGGCAGGATGAATTTGGTCCAGCTGGGCGTAGGGGAGAAAAATGAGGCTTTTTGCTAATGGAGCCTGTTTAGGCAGCGATTCAACTGACCTGGTCAGCAGGGTCATTAGCAGTGTGTCTGACTGCCCAGGGCATGCCTTTTGTTCTGGTTCGAGCAATCTGTTTATTCTACTTGCTTGGTTGGGAATTTAAATTAGGTGGTTATGATAATGTGTTATTATTTTAGGTTTAGCAATCTTGCTTATTTTAATGACCACATAGCACACAAAGCTGAACGCATGAGATGTTTATAGACACTGCTGACCTGTTTCACATGCGTGAGGTCTTATGCGCCTGTTCTTTCTTTTTCTTTCTTTTATTTATTTTTACCACAAACCTGTTAAATTCTCAAATACGATTGATCAGAAGATGTTGAGTGATTTTCTAGAGGGGGAAATCACAGGTTTACTATATAGTCAATGTGCCTTCTGTATTTATGTCCTGTTTCTGTTTTAGAATAATTCTGTATCTATAGTCACAACTGATTCACCTGGATGTACCACAGATGCTCCGCATAATCTGAGACCAGCAAATGGGTTTTTTTTTTGTAAATCAATCAAACTTAGCAAAAGATATGGTGAAATTTTGTGTTAAGAGATGTTCAGCATTTATGGAAGGAGCCTTCAGTGTTCAGCACTTTGTAATGGTCTTTAAAAAAGTTTCCAGATGCAGAAGAGTTCTTAAGGCTGATGGCTTTATGCATTCAGATTCCTTGGTTGAAATGATATGGGGTGTATTAATGTCTTAACTTCAAGAGAATGGGGAAAAAACAGAGGCTGGAGAAGGAATGACTGCAGTCAGAAGTGTACATACACTCTGCAGGGACATAATGGGCTTTCAGTGATTTCGCAGGGTCAGCAATATACATACGGCACAGCTGATATTAGGTTACATGTCCCTTTAACAAGTTTCACCTTCGCCAGATGCTTTTGGCAGCCATGAACAAGCTTCTGGCAGAATTCTCATTGGATATTTGATGACTCTTCTTGGCAGCATTCAAATAAATTTGTTGGTTTCCTGGCATTCACCCAACTTTTAAGCACACGCCACATATGTGATAGACTTGGTCAGATTATTCCAAACGCTTAATGTGAGTGCTTTGATGTGTGTTTTTGGGGTCAGTGTCCTGTTGAAATTGTGTCCAGGTTTCAACCATCTAGCTGATAGTTTGAGATCAGGCTGAAGAATTCTGAAATAATCCTTGTTCATCATTATTCTATCCACTTTGTTCAATGCACCAGTTCCACTGGCAGCAAAACAGGCCCAGAGCATGATGCTACCACCACCATGCTCAACAGTTGCTATGGTGTTTTTAGGGTTGAATACCTTGCCTTCATCACTTTAAACATACTGTACCTCTGTTCACTCTGGCCAAACTTTCCTCCAGAAGGCTTTTTCTGTGTCACCATCTGCAACCTTTAGTCAGATTTGAAAGTGTTGATTTTGAGCCAAGGGCTAATAATCAGAGTTAATTAATAAGCTAAGTATACTCTCACCAAGAGCCTCAAGTGTCTTGCTTATATCCCAAAGCATTGCTAGTGGATGGGTCAATAATTATCCAACAGTGTATATAGTGTAAATATTTTTGATACTGTTCTGATTTCAGAAAACCCAAAGTAGAAAAAGAACTGTTCAGAGAAATCACTGAAAGCCCAACATTGCCATCATATAAGTGATAACTTACATTAATGTTAATGTAACTATAAAAGGACGAGAAAATGACGTTATGCTTTCACTCACTCATTCATCTTCTACTGCTTAATCCTGTTTAGGGTCACAGGAGGAAGCTGCTAACAGGAGCTGTTATAGGTTTTCTACAATAATGCAATCTCATCAGCTGTCCTTCACTCAGACTGACTGCTTTTGTGACCACGGACACAAACTTTGACAACCTATTATCGGGTCAGTCCTCCTGCAGGCGTTTTATAATTGAGTGCGAGAGGGAATGGTCAGTGAATAAGACCTGGTGTGATTCCCTGCTGCGATACCTCGGCTTCACACCAGTGTGACGTTTTCCCAGTGGGCGCCGGGCTCTCTGTCACAGTCATCTGGATAATTACTTGCATGTCTGCCTTCTGGAATTAATGTCCTTTTGAATTGCTGAGCTGAACATTTTACTTGACTCAATTAAATATTTTTACAAGGTTAGAAATGACCTATGAAAAATTTATTCATATTTACATATGAATCATTCCCACAACCATTCTCTTTCTGCTCGCAAAGCTAATTAATATTGCAGGCCGTTGGGTTTTTGAAGGCCCATTGCTTATTTATTGTTCAGGACAAATCACTGTTGACTATAAAAACAGGAGGGAGATGGAAAGAATGAGAGAATTAAGTGATACAGTGCCATATTTTGTAAGCGGTGCAGTCACGGACTGGAGGCAGAGGCGAGAATCTGCAGACAAATAGGCTATAAAATGAAATATAATGTAACGGAATTGGTCCCAGGTCCAATACTCATGTCGCCTTTGTCTCATTTTTTATTCATGAGGAAGACTCAAGAAAACACAATACAATGTTCTGAACACTTTGGCTCTTATGACTCCATTAAAATGGGGGAAAGTAAGAATAAAAATAGAAACAGAACCCAGATAGACTGTGGCAGACCTCATGGAAAGTACAAACAAGTAACAAATACATTCTAATAAAAAAAAAAAAACCCAAAACAATAACAATAATAGAAAAGTGGGGGGCCAAGTGGGTTTGCTGAATTAGAAATATAATACTGGAAAAGCCATTTTTCATTTCGCATAAATGCATTTTAATTGCTATGGCTTTTCTGTGCTTATTATAGAGCTCAGTGTCAGAATCGATCATGTTTTTGGCTCTAGATGTCGACATTGGAAGGAACAAAGGGACTCTAAGGATTCAAATAGCATTTAGCACTTGATTGTAGCTGGGTGGCTGTAGTCTTGGTTCTGTAGCCTGATTGGGCATCCATGGCTGTTTTTTTTTACAGGGCATGCAGATTGTTGCAATTCTTTTCATCAGGATTTGTACAACTGATCTCAAAAACCCAACAAAATGCTCTGGCCATCCAGGGATTTGAACTCATAACTAGTAATGCAGAACCACGGAGTCACCACAACCCCAGATCTGATAAGCATTCAGTATTTTCATTTACCCCAACCACTTTCTACTCCAGGAACTAAGCAGAACATGGTTTAAGATTTATTAATACTATCAGGAACTAGGTCTTCAGTGTTTGTTTGAAGACTCAGTGATGTGGACAGCCAGGCAAAGTTCAATTCACCCCCTGGATGCCATTTCTTTCTTTTATTTCCTAAGGTAGAACTTTTTGGACATATATTTCATATACTCATGGACACTCTTGATTGGCCAGTGTCATTATGATTGACGGCGGGACACAGGGATGCTGTCCCTTCCTCCCAGAGAGCACGGGTAATTTTCCTCCCTTGGCTCCTGGCCACCAGAGTGTCTGAACTTGAACTTGCCACTGTTTGAATGGTGTGAGTGCCTTCCTACAAAAAAAAAAAAAATGCAATTGTGAGATTGCACTAGTTTTATATAGGCCAAATGAGCAACAAGAATAATATAAGGTGATTCCTGAGTATAGGATTTCAATAGCAGTGAACAGCATTACAGGGCCTTTGCACTTCTCCAAAGATAGACAAGACGGATGTGAAGAGAGAAAGAGCGACAAAGGGTGAGCGATAGAGAAATCAGAGACAAAGGGGAATATTGAGAGTGTCCTGAGGGTAGTGAGCTGAAGGAATGTGTGAGATGGAGAAACAGTTGTTTTCTGTGAGACGGTAATGACTACCTATGGAACTCGCGTCTGATTTATAGCCTCTGTCCCTTTACTTCGCCTCCAACACCCTACTCACACACCCACAACACACACACCCCGGCTGAGTGATGGCTTCATTCACAGGAAACACATGAACGTATGTCCTTATTTATTACTGCACACCCTATCATTACAAGCCACTGTTAGTTTAATAAATGAAAGGGAGGCAAGAAATATTTTAGACTTCATTCTAGCCTGCTGTTCAGTCTTTTAAATGTAGGTCTGATTGAAAAGACAGAGTGAAGATCAACAAGGACATCATGCCAGATTGAACAGTTTTTAGTTGATTGTAATTATTATGATTTGGATTCAGTGAGCCATTTTAGGTTGAAATGCATGCTTGGGTACAGGATGACGTCTTTATGGCCTATCTGTGTCTTTGAGTTTTGCCAAGGTTTTGATCAGGCCTGAAAGGTAAATGGGTGCTGATCTGGACTGTAAGGATCGCCCGAGACGCCAACGAGATCAAAGCCTCAGGAGACGATCTCTTGGCATCAGTCTGCCATGTCTGATCCTAGCTGAACAAATAACATTTAAACACATAACACTGAGTTATTCAAAATGATTGGCATTCTTTACTGAAAGCAATTTTCACATTACTCTAGATTCAATTCAATGATTTCACAAAACAGGATACTTATGACTTCTGAACATTTGTCTCTTTCAGATGTTCTCCAACAATCAGTTTGATCTCTGCTCCAGTGTGTCTAAGTTTGATGGTGAGAAAGTTTGTCAGGATTTATCAGCTTCATCAGCTCGATCAGGGCACGGCTCAGTGCGTACCCATCATGTGGATCGGCTAATCCGATCCTGACTACCCCGATGTTCAAATCCAATCATCATTACCATGACAAGCTGATGTATACTGTATGATCATCTTGCCAGATAGAGTATTATACAATCTAGCCAACAGGATTTGATTTGATGAGGTGTTTATTAAATTTTATATCACAGTGTGATTGAGTGCATGAATTGGATTGGTTAGCAGGAGTACTTGGGTTGGAAAGTAGTTTCAGCTGTAACATGAACTAATGCACTCACTCCAATACGTTATTATTACAGATAGTAACAGCTCATACACAGGGACTTCGTCTTTCGTCTTCTTCCACTTAATCCTGTTCAGGATCACCAGGGGAAGCTGGCGCCAATCCCAGCTGACATCGGGTGAGAGACCTGGGCAGGTCACCAATCCACCGCAGGGCAACACAGAGAGACAGACAACCATTCACACTCACATTTACACCTACGGCCAATTTAGAGCCGCCAATTAGCCTTATCCCCTCTGTGCATGTCTTTGGACTGTGGGAGGAAACCGGAGTACCCTGAGGAAACCCACGTGAACATGGGGAGAACATGCAAACTCCACACAGAAAGGCACCCGTGCCGAACCCAGGGCTCGAACCCAGGACCTTCTCGCTGTGACGCGACAGTGCTAACCACTCAGCCACCGTGCCACCCACACAGGGACTTGTACAGCGGAAATAATAAAATAATAACTAATAATAAACAGATGTAAAATAAACGGATATAAAACAGGGAAAAAACCTATAGTCTTCGGTGACTTTTCTGGTCAGGCGATGATTATTTAACATTTATGGAAGGAGTCTTTGTTGTAAAGTGCTTTGGTTTATAACTCTTCAGGATTTCATGGCTTATTGTGTTTTAACATGTAGTCAAATTTACTCAAAGCAATACATACCAGAAGTAGACAAATCACAAATGTGTCTGTGTTATATATTATTTATTCATATTTGCCCAACGGACTTGTAGGTTCAACAATCAGGGAACGAAAACAAGCTCTGCTCTTAATTGATTTTCACACACCCAAGTTTTCATGTGCATCTCTTTAATGCTAAGCCTAAAATGCACATGAATTCTGAAGCCCTCTTCACTACATCCACCAGCCAAAGCCTAGTCTGATATTTACTACTTGATTTACTCAATTTGCAATCATTTGACACAGAAAACAGCCAAACGTTTCTGCATCAGGAACACACAGGTCTGTGCAAACACTAATGAAAGCTAGCAAAATAAACTGCTCAAGCTGCCTGCCAGCATGACTGAAAATACTGCTAATCAGACTCCAATATCTTTTCCACTTGATGCAAGATCAGAACCCTGCATCTTATATAGCCTCATAGCCTAAATGTTCAACAGCCACTTTTTGATGAGGGTACAAACACGCTGGACTGCATTAGAAATGTTTTTAGAAGATATTCATATGTCTACTTTAGTCTATATTAATGTACCTAACTAGCAAACCATCTACATTAGCTACTGTTTTTTAGTCAATTAGGGTCCCAGGCAAGAAAACACAGCACTAAGGAGCTTCTCCTTGCTTGGTGGGCTAGCTAATAAATGTATGATTTGTCTACCCCTGACATACTAACCCATTTAATCCCACCAGGCACAATAGAGAACAGTATGGGCAGTTCAGTTAGACAATAATCTCTCATCTAACAAAACAGTGGGATTACTTGCAAAGTCACACATCATTGCACTGGAAATGAATTACATGCATCTCTCTCAGAGGAAAGGTCTTGATCTCATGCTGATTTACAATCTGTAGCCATTAAAAAGTGATTATCTTCAAGCAGTCCATCTTCAAGTCTATCTACACTTAGGTTTCGCTCAGAGGACTAAGTCTTTTGTGTAATGGTACATTAGCGCAGGCTTGGCTGAGGCAGACACGCACACACTGCTCTCACAATAGGAACCGACCCTGTAGTAACCCTGCCTGTGGCAGAAACCTCGTCCACCGCTGACAGTGTTACACGCAGCTTTAATTCTGCAGACATTATTGTACTGGGTGGATGTATTATCACAATGCTGAAGTTCAAGTCTTCAAGTGTTTCTAAATATGCATATTGTCTCTTGGGGTTGGATTTTTCCAACCTGTATGCTTTTTTTCCTCCCACATACTTTTGCAGCTAGAGCGTCTAAGATACTGCTGAGGAATGGATCACCAACATGTAGATATGTCGAATCCACAACCGCTAAATAACAGTTTGTCTTTTGGAGAAAGTTTTGTTCGGTTTATTTATTGGAGCTTATTAATACAGTTGCAGTTTCACTTATAGTTGCAAGTGAAGATGACGACTTTCTTCGAGGTCAACTTGCAGTACAGATGTAGTTAATATTAATCAACAGTATTATTAAAAAACACTATAATAGAGCAGGGTGCCTTGGTGCCATGGTGGCTAAGCGGTAGCACTGTCGCCTCACAGCAAGAAGGTCCTGGGTTCTGTGTGGGGTTTGCATGTTCTCCCTGTGTCCGCGTCGGTTTCCTCCCACGGTCCAAAGACATGACAGGTTCAAGCCCTGGGGTCGACACAGGCGCCGTTCTGTGTGGAGTTTGCATGTTCTCCCTGTGGGTTTTCATCCGGGTACTCCGGTATCCTCCCACAGTCCAAAGACATGCACAGAGGGGATTAGGCTAATTGGCTACTTTAAATTGCCCGTAGGTGTGAATGTGAGTGTGAATGGTTGCCTGTCTCTGTGTGTTGGCCCTTCGGTGGATTGGCGACCTGCCCAGGGTGTACCCCGCCTATTGCCTGAAGTCAGCTGGGATTGGTTCCAGTTTCCCCCCATGGCAGAAGATGAATAAAGAAAATAAAGCAAAGTAATGACTGCTGAAACCAGGTTAGGTCCATGGAATTACGGTGTTGGTGCCCTACCATCTGCATGTTCAGATGATGGTTTTTCTCAATCTTCAACTATTACATTTAGGTAAGACTCCTCACTGTAGCCTCAGATTCTTGTTCTTTGCTGACCGAAGTGGAACCTGCTGTAGTCTTTTGTAGCTGTTGTAGCCCAACTTGTTGAGGCCAAGGTTCAACATGTTGTGCATTCTGAGATGCTGTTCTGTTCACCTCTGATGCAGTGTGGGGTTATTTGAGTCATAGTAGACCTCAGTCAGTTCAAACCAGGCTGGTCATTCTCCTCTGACCTCTCTCAACAACAAGCTGTTTCCACCCACAGAGCTTTGGAATGCTCACTAGATGTTTTTTTTTTTTTTTTTTTTTTTTAACTTTAGAGCCTGCTGTGTGGAACTCTCAAAAGATCAGCAGTTTCTGAAATACTTAAACCCGCCTGCCCGGCACCAGCAACCATGCCATGGTGATGTTTTTCCTACTTTAATGTTTGATGTGAACATTAACTGAAGCTCTTGCTCTGTGTAATTTTATGCACTGCACTGCTGCCACATGATTGACAGTTTGAATAATTACATGATTGAGCAGGTATTTCAATACAGTGGTGTTTTCAGGGAAGCAGACAGGGAGGATACCTTCTGTATATAGATAAATAAATAAATATACATTATATAGTTACATTGGTTCACATTCTGCTTACTGCACTTATGCTAATGCACTAATGTTTCTCACATTATTATTATTATTATTATTATTATTATTATTACAACCCCGATTCCAAAAAAGTTGGGACAAAGTACAAATTGTAAATAAAAACGGAATGCAATGATGTGGAAGT
>JAQMCW010000036.1:5942991-5953821 GCA_030068335.1 Chrysichthys cranchii | reverse complement strand
GTGACTGTACGCTGATGAACACACATTGTGACTGTACGCTGATGAACACACATTGAGACTGTACGCTAATGAACACACATTGTGACTGTACGCTAATGAACACACACTGTGACTGTACGCTAATGAACACACATTGTGACTGTACGCTGATGAACACACATTGTGACTGTACGCTGATGAACACACATTGAGACTGTACGCTAATGAACACATACTTCTGAGTACTGTATTTCATTTCTGCTAATAGATTCCCCCTGAATCCTACATAGTGGACCTTTTAGAGTGAATAAAAACTGCAGAAATAATAAAAAAAAAAAAAGGAGGGGGGGGAGCAAAAATAGGAATAAATAAAATCAGAGGAAAGCATAAAACATAGTTTGCAAAATAACAAAAGTTTGTTTAAATAGAATTAAAAGAATAAAACCAAGAATGAGATTAGGAATAAGAGAACAATCTGAAGAAAAAAACAAAAATTAGTTAAGATAAAAGCAGTAAAAAGCCCCATTAAAATACAAATAAGAAAAGGAAGAGGTTGTAAAAATATAGTGTATAAATTTGTGTAAAATAAACAGACCTTGGTAAACTTAAAATGATGTAACATTGAAAATCAAAAGGCACCCATTTCTATGTGAACCACAGACCTGACAATGCTGGAGAATATAAATGATATAAATAATTAATATTTATATACAGTAGCTGTTTTTGGAGCATGGGTATTGCGCCCGGACACTTCAGTGTTATGTCCCATGTGCATGATGCATCTGCTCTGTGTCTGCTATAGCTGCTTTGTTTGCATACCATGTATAAGGATCCGATTGTCCTTTGACTGGGTGCACTCAGCGTGGAGGGAGTGTGGGTTCCGGCACTTAGAAGCACCGCCTCCACCTCCACCTCTGAGCTGTGTGGGGAAGGTCAGGCTGGGTTGAGTGGCTCCTAAAGCTCGGGTCATGGGCTGAGGCCTGAGGGAGCTTCAGTGTCTGCTCTCACCCTGAATGACCCGACTCTCCCCCAGTACACACTCCAGCTGATCCAGACATGCTATTGGAGCTCCTGATTTCCATTAAACTGGTATCATTCTCTCCACCAGCATTTAGTTCATGTGTGTCTATCTTAGTCCACACCTAGAGTATCTCTTTAAGCATTTGAAATAGTTCCAAGAAATGTCTTGTACTGCACTACTAAATAGAATTCAGAAAAAGGCTACACGTGGTGCAAAGGAATCCGGGAAGAGGTTCACTGAAAGTAAAATGAATGATTAGATAATAAAAATGTATGCATGTCTCATTAATTTTTGAAAAGCTAATCATTTCCTACAGCTTGCTTAATCTCTCTTTAACTGTGTACACGTCTAAAACCCAGTCTTTTAGAGACAAAGGATGGATGCCTTAATTAAGCAAACTCAGAGTTCATTAAAAACACGCCATTACTTAAATGTGCTGAATGTTGCGAAGGCTAATTAAGATAACATTAATGAACGGAAGGTTTAATTTAGATAAGAGTACTGACATGTCAGACATCCTTGTTAAGAGAACAATCCTGTCACAATTTCTTCTGTCCTGTTCAAACCTACCACATGGGCAGTGAGAAAGCACTGAATGTTATTTCTTTGATATAAAAGAAATTCAATTATATTAAATAAGAAGATTCTTCTTTTTTTTATATCTGAAATAAATGTAGATGGGAAAAACAATCACATCGCAAAATAAAGTCCGTTGGGATTCAAAATGTGTAACCGTGCATGCACAAACACTAAAGAACAAAAGCAATAAAAAGTTTACGAGTAGAGAAAAAAAAGTTTATGAGGAGTCCCTGCATTAGTTAAATGCTTAGCGGTGTTCATGTTCAGTTCATCCTCTCTTCAGCGTGAGACTTCAAGACAATAGAAGTGCACCATGACCCATTTCTTTCCAGGCAGAGACACTCCTCTCTCGGTGAAATTCATTAGACTGGAGCAAACAAGAGCACTACACACAACACTCAAACAGGAACACAATCTTACCAATGCATTATTCAACACCACAGCAGAGTATAACTTGCCTTTTAGTAATTAGGAAAAGAGGGCGGCTTGTCTCGACGGTTTCATCACACATTTGCTAACAAGTTATTTGAAATCATGTTAAATAGTACTCATGCATGACTTCCATAAAATTCACCCAACAGATGTGTATGATTATATATATTGTTAGACATCTGCATTGGTGCTTCACTGATTTCAAACCCTCTTCACTTGAGAGAGATCACATTAAGCCCGCCTCTTTATGAGGAGTGTGTGCCCCTCGGTTTTAGCGCAGTGAGTTGGGGTTGGAGCTCTTGGGTGTTGAGGATGTTTTGTAACCAGTGGAGATCAGCCAGTCCACAGACAGCTACTTTTAGAGTGCTTCATCAGTCCATCACACACAAATGCACACACTCATACCGAACTGCCAGCATGCGATTGACATCCCAACTACTTAAAGCTGAAATGGCGTGAGAAAAAGGTAGCAAGTGAATGTTGTTTATAATTCAGTAATTCAACCTTAATTAATACTTAAACCTAAGCAATTTCCTCCAGGATCATTAAAGTTTTCTGATTGCGCAAGCAAAGTTCAGTATGTGGAAGTAAGTGTAAAATCTGCTAGGTTTTTTGCAAGGAAGTTTAATCCTATATACAGTTATCTATATATATATCCATTATCTACGCTGCTTATCTGTTACGGGTCTTGGGGAAATTAGAACCGATCCTAGCCGACTTCGGGTGAGAGGTGGGGTACACCCTGAGCTGGTCACCAATCAGTTGAAGGTCTAACACTATGGCACACAGCCATTCACACCTAGGGACATAGAGTAGCCAGTCAACCTGATCTGCATGTGTTTGAGCTGTGGGAGGAAACCACAGGGCCTGGAGGAAACCCCTGTAGGCACTATGAAAGGCCTTCTTGCTGTGAGGCAACAGTGGTAACCACAACACCACTACACCACTTATCTTTATTAAATATGCTCCAAAAACGTTTTTACCTCGATGTTTAAGGAGTTATAATTGTTATTCAAATTGAGGTTACCTGGATTTAGTGTGACTGTGTACCATTTCTACTTTTAGTATAAAGTAACCTAATACAATTACTTAGTGAAACTAACCAGACTTTTGGTTTTAAAACCAGTTCATGTTTCCTGAGTAGTGTTTTTAGTGCTTGAAAGCTCCCATTTTCAAATCTTAAAGGATGCCATGAACTGTTCCACATACGTCTAAGCTATGGGTTCGTAAGCTTATTTGAGCTTTTATAACTGTAAAATATATTCCATGGACCCTCTCAGCACATAATCCAACTATTTAAGTAATATTCTGGCCATTCATTGGAGCCAGAGAGCTTTTTAATTCATGAAATAGGCACACTGGACAGAACACATTAGGGTCCAGGATGACATTATTTATAGTTTGATTGGCTTGAGTTGAAGTATGAAAACTAATAATTATAAGAACTCAATAATGCATGCAATATATAACAATACTGATAATGGTGCATTGTGATTTTTTCCAATGCAACGAAATATAAAATTTGCAGACCACCTGAAAATGTTTAATGGAGTACACTTTGACAACCAGTGTATGAAGCATTGGAGTCCTATTAAATTACATAAATGGCATTCGAAAAGATATGGCAGCTTTTCATGTTTCAGGGCAAACATCTTTTACCTTGATAGCTTTTAGTAATTATTGAAAGTAGCTAGATTCTTAAGTGTACTTTGAGTTAGTATTTAGTTTACAGTACTACAGTTAGCAGAAATAAGTATTCCAACACTAGTGCACATACATACATACATACATACATACATACACACATACATACACACATACATACACATAGTTTACATACATAATGTCTTTGGACTTTGCCTTGACTTTGTTCAGACAACACATTTGTTTCTCTCTCATTTGTTTCAATGCTGTTGTTGGTAATTCAAGATTTAAAACATTTAATATAATATGTTGAGCTTTTGGCAGCATTGTGATTCATTCCTCTTGGAAAATCGCCTTCAATTCCCAAAGGACACAAGACTCTCACTGATGGAATCAAAATTTCAAAATCCTCCATAAAAATAAGTCAGGAGATTGGCTAGGCCATTCAATCTCCTCTTTTGTTCTTTTTCACAAACTAATCTCATGTTATTTTGGCCATATGTTTGGGGTTGTCTTCTTGTTGAAATGTGCTTATTCTCCCCAGATTCAGTTCCTTGGCCAATGAGTTGAAATTCTCTTCTAATGCATCCTGTTACATCGCTCCATTAATGTTCCCTTCAATGATGTATAATGCCCCAAGATCATCTGCAGAGAAAGCAGCCTTGCCTCATGATGCTCTCAGCTCTGTAGATAACTGTGAGTATGGTGCTCATGGGATTGTATGTACCACCTTAATTTTTCTAAACATGATGAGCTTAAGTATGGTCAGTATGTTCCCTGTGTTCTTTGTTTCTTCTGTCCAGAAGATATTTTCTAAAAAAGCTCTCAGTGCATCTTTGGGCTTGTTTTTTTTTTTTTTTTTTTTTTTTTAGCAGATGAAGTGTAGGGAGATGATTGTGATGCAGTTCTTTGCTTATTGATCTCTTTGTAACTGCTTTTCCTGCTGCTTTCTGGTCTCCTGCACCTCTTTTCAACCCACTGCTTGGTTCTCTCTTACCTTCATCATTAGCCTAAGACTAATCTTCCAGAGATGATTATTTTTGCTTCTATGAATTTTTACCTGCATATTACCAAACCTCTTGTACTAAAAGAAATATTTGAGGTCCTTACTCTTTGTTATTACTCTCTATCATTTTTCACCTTACCTTCGCCTATGATTGTTTCTTGTTTGAAATCTGTTAAACAGCTTAAACTGTATACTTATAGTATATTATTATATGGCAGGTGTACTAATAGAATCTGCAAAGTATCCTTCAGAGTAAATAAAAAAAACACCTGGTATCTTTACTTACAAGATAGTAATCTTTATGCATACAGTAAGAGCTTCATGCACTTCCTGTACACATTATAAATGTACGAAAGTAAAGTGCATTGTTGCGAGGAACTTTCAGCTATCACATGATTGCACAAGACTGCGCGGAGCCTCTGGACATGGAGGATTGACAGTTTTGTTGGGAAAGTTCTCTCCCCAATGAATAAGTCTTTTCTCAGACTGGCACCGGAGCACATGCTGGCAACACCAACGCTACGCTACGTAATGTGGCATGAGCTTCTAGTTGGGTATCAAAGGGACAACTCAGTGTGTGTGAGCGAGTCTCTGGCCCTGATGAGAAGCGCCAGCGGAAGCTGTCTTATTCTCTCACTGCATTCCTTTCTTCCACTGAGCCTCTATCCATGGAGAAAGTGTTTCTGCTTATCAACACTGTAATCAGAGAGATGTGTGTGTGTGTGTGTGTGTGTGTGTGTGTGTGTGTGTGTTAGCGCTCTTACCCTTTTGGTTAAGAGGGCTTTTGGCAGTCAGGCATGAGCCAGGATAGTTATACATGTGTCACATGCTGATCGCTCCTCCATTCTCCAAATGTTATTGTTTTGTTTCAGGCCAAATTCCAGCGCTTTCTCCTGTGTAGTCAGTCAGTCTTCCATAATATTTGGTTGATACTACATGGTGAATGCTTTCCAGGGAAAAGGCAACAGGGATCATAGCTGCCGGCTTACCCAGGTTAAGTGGCCTGACAAAGATCCTTGACATTCAACATCCCAAATTCCATGTAAAATGTAGGCACTTTCACACTCTTAGGCCTTTTTCAGAGTCTGAATCAGATTGAAATCAATAGTTTTGCTTCATTTGCTGCTTGGTTTGGTTTTGCTTCACACTGCAAATTATTAAATGGACTAAAAAACAAAACAAAAAAAAGAGAAAGAAAGTTGGTTGAAGGCTATATATAGGACTGAAAACACTCATAAACCTTATTTATTCATTGGTCAGGAATCCGATGATGGAAGATTGTGAAAAAACCTTTAGCAAGTGTGTTTGGAAATCACACAAATCACCCAAGCCTAGAGAACATGGAGCTGGTGCTCAGTAAATAACTAGCTTCAAACTTATTGTGTATGCATCCACCATTTTATTTCGTGTTTTTGTTTGTTATTTGAAATCTCCATTCAGGGTTGAATCACTTTCTTATAGATAGTAAACCACACTAGAGATGCCTGGATCCGAATCGAGACCATCTCACTCACATGGTCTCGTTTCAGTTGTTTTGGCCTGCCCAAGTGCAGCTGCTGGTTCTCTTGCTTTAGTGTGTTCACATTTAGTCCACTGAACTGAGTACGGTTTGTTTGGGCAAGTGAGAGCACACCAATCACATTCGGGTACAGTTCAAACAACTGGTCTAAAAACATCTGAGCGAGGTGGTCGCAGTCCGGTTCCAAACAAACATTAATGTGGTTTGACTGCAATGAGAAAGTGGTTTGACCTTGTATTGACCCAACCTCAGCCTGTGAACCCAAAATGTAATTTGGGTTGTGGGTGACATTTATTTTTTATTTTTTTTTGTTGAAGTGAGGTGTTAAACTGACCCATGCCAGCCAAACTGACTCACAGAGCTGTAGTACTGTAGAAATGATGTGTGATGTATGTGGACACAGTCTTTCTTTCTTTAGATAATGATCTGTCATTTCTTTAGCACAGACTCCATATTTGAGTTATTTTGTGATTTATATGCACACTTGGCAAAGCTTATTTCCTAACAATGAACAAACAATATTAACGAGTGCATTTCTAGCCATACACTCCCCCCAACCAATTATTTTAGTGTTTTGAAATGCAGTCTGAGACCAAACCAAACCAAACAGATAAGAAACCAAAGGAATTCTTCTCTGATTTAGACACAGATGGACTAATGGCTGTAAAAGTGGCATCAAACCAAAGTTTAACATTTTCATTATATCCATGTTCTTTGTACAAGTATGCATATCTCTTGAGAAGCTGAATTTCACACACCTGTTTAGGTTGAGATAAAGCTACTTTCTGCACTAGGACTTATCCACGAAGATAAGATCTTTCTTCATTGCCCTCCCTCTCACTCTTTTGCCATATTTCTGTGCATGAGTCAACACCTGGCCCGACTGGGCTCAAAGGCATGCTGAATCGGATAACTGCCCCCATCATGCAGTAAATTAAAGCAAGGTGCATTTTCCTCCCGTCTGATTAGCGGTGAATTGGGGGTGTCTGTTTGAGCCGTCTGCCTGAGGGCACAGCGAGATGGCACAGAAGCGTTAAAAGGAACCGGATGTGTGTATTAGGGATGCTGACACAAAGCCTATAGGAAAAGGGACAAATGATACACTCTGTCTTTGATAAAACGGTGTGGAATTAATTTGACAGTGTGCTTCTACAATGCTCCAGTCAGTATAGAATGGTTGGCGTTGAATAATTCGACACTGTGTGTACATGCGTGCAATATAGCATATGATTTGGATTGGTCTGAGACCGCAAAGCAGCTGTAAGGCATTCCTGACTATTTTTGTTCTTTAAAAAGAATGGGGGAAATGTGAAAATGAAAACAGAAGAGCCCAGTAGAACTCCTCCCCAACCCCCCATGTCTTTCCATGCTCTCTCTCTCTCTCTCTCTTTCCTTCTCTTTCTCTCTCTCTCTCTTGCTCTCTCGTGCTCTCTCTCTCTGAGCTAGATGTGATCCGCTGCTGAAAGACATGGTTTGTAGGAATGTGCTAAAAGGCTGCCCAGCTGTACTTATCCATAACTCAGCACTGCCTCCACAAACACAATCACTTTCAATTAGCATTTATTTTGGCTCAGTTTCTTCTAACTGTCTGTTAACTTTCACTACTCTGCTCTTACCCATCCATCACCCTCTTAATGGCCAGGGCATCAAAGTGATTATTGGATACTAGCTTTGTTCACACATTTTGAAAAGCAGGGACGTAAAGCCCATGATCTACTCATGCTCACAATTTCTAAATTGCTTTTTCAGTGCTAGTGCTTAACTCATGGCTGATTATTTCTATGCTTGCATTCAGTCACAGGTCCAATAAGTTCCTCTAAGTACATTTGATCAGACACAAGGGCGATTATTCCTTATTTCACGTCTCTGAGCTTGTTTATTACAAAAGACTCCATTTTTCTAGAATGGACTTCCACTGGATTTCGGGGCATGACCCTGTGAATTTATAAGCATTCAGTCATTCAGCTCCCAGTGAGACTGGGATCCCATAGGATGAAGAAAAAAAAAGTCATACAAGTTTTTATCTTTTATATGTGCCCGAAAAATACAGACCTCTGGTGGTCACATAAAGGCCCCTGGGTGTCCTTGGTAGCTGTCTGAGCTTGTGTGTGGGAAAAGCAAGCAACCACATACATTCATGAGAAAAAAATCTTGGGCCGGAACTAACAAAAACAATTATGAATTATTAATTATGATGAGTGTCAGGAAGCAGGAAGCAACTAGAATCAGAAGATAGGATCAGAAACTAGGGTAGCAATGTGATGACACAAGGCGTACTTTAAAATGGGTATGACAAGTCTTTAAATAGTGTGAACAGTGATTGTGTGATAGAGTGTTCAATCGGTAAGATGGGGAATGTGAACGTGAGAGAGTGTGGGTGTTGTAGTCCTTGTCAGCCATGGTTGTATGCCGTGTAGAGTTCTGGGAAGTGTAGTTGCACACCAATTCTCGAGTTGACATGACTATGAGGTTGGTTACAACTATTTCTATTTCTATTACTACTACTACTACTACTACTACTACTACTACTACTACTAATAATAATAATAATAATAATAATAATAATAATAATAAATCCTTTCAGTTTAGACCACACTCACTTCAACTTTATATCCAACAACACAAACACCATTACACATTACACTCCTTGTAATTTACTGTAGTTATATCAATTTCCAAAGCAGTTTCTTTTAATATATGCTCTTATTGTGCTTTCTTTTGTCACTCTGATAGGTGGGATGGCATTAATACTTTACTCCTGTTTGGCATCTGATAAGGGCCCCTTTGTCTGCTTTTTGACTTGTTATTCAGCTTCAGAATGAGCCAGGCTATTGTGCTTTATTGATTTTTGGTCAGAATAGTACCTTCACTCTTCTTTCATCCTGACTGGAGCTATGGGACACATAAGATGGCATGGATCTGCCAATTTAACACTCCTGCCAAGTCAGTCTATAGACACAGAGAGCCCTACATCCGTATTATACATTTAGAAAGTTTCCAGATTGCAGATCTTGGTCTACTTCTTTTCCATCTTGTTAGAAAGCAATGGTTATGGAACAATATTGTTCACCTATTCAATATCCAATGATTTATGCCAACACCTGGTGAAAATCCATCTTGTGTAATGTTTTCTTCTTTTCCAGTCCAATAGTGCCAGAGTACTCTTTGCTGTGTGCCTTCTCCTCTCTTAGCTAATAACATTTCATGAGTTTAATCAGGTGTGTTGAGGTAGGGGAAACTAAACTAAATTATACAAATCTGTATCTACTCAGTCCTCTACGTAGAGAACCCTTGACTACCCAAAGGAAAGAAAAAATAAAACAAACCAAAAAAAACCAAACCCATTTGCATAGCTTCATTTATAGTAGCTATAAACTGTTGTTCCCTAACTAGCTGCTATTTTTTTTTTCTTTTGAAGTTAGTAAGATGAAAAAAAGCCACTTGTCATGTTACCCAGAATTACTTATGATGTTATTCAGGAGGGATCATAGAGCCTGCATTCACATCTAACAGTGTATGGCACATATCCAACATCAACTACATCCAACTGGTGATCAAAGTCTACAGGCCGTTTTCTTCCATGCAGCTTAAAAGGAATTTAATGAGATGGCCAGGCTTACATCAGTTCCTGCCAAATAGTAATCTCATCTCATTTACCTTTACTCAGCATTCTTACTTTGAATTTTGCATTTTTTAGCATCCACCTGATTTACCAATGTGGTTCTATTCAGCTGAGTGCACAAAGAGGTACTTGTGGAGAAATCATTTCTTCACAAGTGACTTATTTAAACAGACTACTAGACAGATTCACTAATTTGAGGTAGCAAAAGTCTGTGTTCCAAGATGCAGTGTTGAACGACGGCGGTTTATAGCTCTAAATGAGACAGAGGAGTGTTTGAAACACCCAGCTTTCATCCCTGCAGGCACTTTCACTTACATGGGTGTGGGGGGAAGGTAAAAGCACTTGTGCATTGGCTTTGGTAAAGTTTATTGTTATGTCTACTTTCGAAGGTGTTACCTTACATACTGGGTAGTGGGTTGCTTTCAGTTGCTCTGCTCTTTCCCACTGTCTTACATGATCCCTCATGGTTGCTTTCGCTTGGATTCTTGGACTCTCTGTTTAAACCATCCAAGGTCTAAAGCTAGAGACGTGTAAAAGAGAACATGAAGTGGTACACGTTGAAACTGAGCAACATTAGCAATGTAACATGTTGCCTGTTCCCTGAGAAGTGGACTTTAACACCATATTTGAGGGATGTCACTTAAGACATGGTTAAGGTCTGTATTCTGTTCACTACTTAGCATATTTCTGTACCATTGCCACAAAACAAGGACAACATTTTAACTTTGAATACCTAGTATGCCATCTCTTTATTTTTAAGGCAAACCACTAGAGTTGAAAAACCAATTTCGCGTACACCAAACATTTTATAGATATTTGAATAGAGTGCATTATATATCTCTCCTTAGACTCTAATAAAAAAACTGTCAATACACAACAACAAACAAATTAAAAACCCTGTGTCCACTGCCTTAGAGTAAAATGTTGGCCAAGTTGGTGAAGGTTAATGCCTTTATCAATCACGTCATGTCCTATATGCCCGACCGGGGGGGGGGGGGGGGGGGGGGGGGGGGGGGGGGGGGGGGGGG
>JAQMCW010000036.1:5820816-5834168 GCA_030068335.1 Chrysichthys cranchii | reverse complement strand
TGTAGAAGTAACGGGAAACTCAAGAGAGCCATGATATTATGTTCTTTACAAGTGTATGTAAACTTTTGACCACAACTTTATGTGCTAGTAGCCATATTTGATTCATAAAGGGCTCCCATGGTCTTATTTTTTGCTTTATAATCTCATAGCTTCGTTTTAAACACTATGTTCATGTAGCCTTTTTAAAACAATAATTACAGGATTGAAAAGAAATAAGTAATGATGAAAAAAAAAAACCACACAACAACAATTAAACAGTACCCCTCCATTCTTCTAATTGTTCACTTTGGGAAGGAAAAATATCTAGGACATCCAGTGATTTGTATAGGAGAGACGTGTAGTCGATGTGCAAATGCGTGTGTGTGTTTGTACCGTGCCCTTATTCTCTTCTGAGATTCTCATTTCACTGTCCACTTATTCACCTGGAGACTGGAGATTACTGAAAATGGACTGTCAAAGTGTGAAATGGAGCTGTGTGTGTGTGTGTGTGTGTGTGTGTGTGTGTGTGTGTGTGTGTGGGCCATGTTTTTATTACAAAGTGGGAACAATGTGATACAAGACTGTTATTTTTATAAGGCAAACTCAATTTTACAAAAATCTGTGAAAACAGTCAAAAAACAGCATAGCCAAACGTTTTGTATTTGGTCTGGTTACTATGGTTAAGGTTAGGGTTGGGTAATAAGGTTGTCAAAGGTAGGGTTAGGGTTATACCGACAGAAATAAATGGGAGGTCCCAATACAGACATAAATACAAACATGTGTATGTATGTATATATGTATGCTTGTGTGTGTGTGCGTGTGTGTGTGTGTGTGTGTGTGTGTGTGTGCGTGTGTGTGTGTGAGAGAGCGAGTGATGGATAGGTTGTGTAATACATCCTGATAGAGACAGTGTGAATAGATTAGGATGCGAGATAGGCTGCATTATATGCTGACAGACTGATTGATGCCTCGCTTTCTGTGATCTTCTGCCCATCCTGCTCCAGATCTGTGTTTATGGGAATGGTCCAAAACCATTTTCTATAAACTACAACAGGCCAAATTCAATCAGATAAGACACAATGAGCACAGACACACTGGATTTGGAGTCCTGTTCTGTGGGTTTAGGGTTTTGTTAAAGGGCTGCCATGTTTCTTTTAAAGATAAAGAGTTCAAAATATATTTGAAAGTATGGTTACTAAATAAACAAAATCTGAAAAAATAAAAAAATAATTTAGAATATAATACACAGTTGCATGCAAATAAGACAACATCGGGAACATTGTACAGCTGTTTAACGTTAGGTAAGCTAGCTAGCTAGATAAATACAGCTGTGCTAATTATGCTAAATTATTAGTAAATTATCAGTAGCCATTTGACTTGAGTAGTTTGACACATTTGGTTGTAACCTAGTTAATGTTAGGCTAAATATTATATCGTAATTAAAATGGAGCGGTTATCAAGCTAGCTAAACATACGGGGGACCTAATGTACCTAGCTAAGTCATTAATTTTAACTAATGTTTGTCACATTGCTACTAGGGTAGATCATGCTAGGCTAAATATTATATTATGTAATTAAAAGCAAGCCGTAGAAAGGTAGTTAACATTAGGAAAGTGTGTAAATTAGTAGAGGTTGCTAAAAAACTAATTACCATTACGTAATTGAGTAGCTGAGCTTACTAGAAACTTAAAAAACAGAAGGTAATTGAGTATCTGAGGTTACTATAAAGCTAATTAACGTTAGCTAATTGAGTAAATGAGTAGCTGAGGTTGCTAGCAAGCCAGTAAACATATGCCTAAAAAAAATCAGCTTAATATGTTTTAATTCTCACCTAGGATAGGACTGACTTCAACTTCCACCTGAAGATACCATTGATTCCTTTGCAGAACTAGGGTCACCAAATTTTATCAATTGCTTTAAAAAGTGCCGTGTGTGTGTGTGTGTGTGTGTGTGTGTGTGTGTGTGTTTTTTTGTTTTTTTTTACAGGACGGAGTGTTTCACCTGGAGTCCGAACACATTGAGAGTGGCAGAGGGAGAGCTCCGTTTCATCCCAACAGCCCCACAACGTCCACGATGTCCAGTGAGCACTCAGTAACACTGTTAAACCTTTCCTTCTTTCTGCTTCCTCTCTCATAAACAACCCCCTCCATATCTATCTATCTCTTCTGAAAGAGGGCATGCTCCACAATGAAAGCTGTGTGTTTCGAGCCTCGTGCAGTCAGTATGAAGGCTATCTAGCTATGCAGGCTTTCTACTTCCCCTGAATTCTCACATAAGCACTTCAAGTCAAATCCATCAGCTCCCTCAGCCAGAGTCTACAGATTAAGACAAGGATTAGAATGGGAGAAATTGGGAAACACAGTTGAACCTCGGTTTTCATCGGTAATCCATCTGAAAGCAATCGGTGAAATCCGAAACCGACCAAAACCGAGGCAGTTATTTCCATATGAATCGATGTAAATCCAACTCATTCGTTCTAGACACTCCAAAATACATACCAAATTAAACACAAAATAAACACATTACCCCGAATATGTACTGTATATGCAGTAATCACTTACATGTAATTGTATTAGCACTCACAATCAATAAAAAAGCACTAACATACTGGAAAGCAATGGAATTGTTTGGCTAGACGCGCCGGGTGACGATCACACAACGAGAAACAACGCCACACTGAGCAGGAGAACGCGTGGGTCGCCCTTTGTTTATTAGTTGTTTTCACAGCTACAGCAGTGAAATCCGAAGAAATCCGAAGAAATCCGAGGCAACCGGCGAAAAACGAGACAATTTTTTTTGCGGAAAATAACGACGAAATCCGAGGTACCACTGTATAGGAAGTGAGGAATGAGTCCAGTGATTTCCTGCTGACGGGATTGGTCACTAAGCTCTTTACAGGATTGCTAACTCTCTCTTAACACCTTTAGAAAGATATCATTTGCTAACATGGGAATCTGAAATTGCTGAACATTGATGGTTCTACTGGCATGGTTATGTCTGAGTTCTGTACCTGAGGTATTTATTTCTTTTAGTTATTCTTTAGCTGCCATCTTGTGGCATGTTAAAGAATAACAACTGAGGTGTGAGCAATGGTTTTAAATGTGCAAAAGATTTTAAGATTGAAAGGTACAACAGTCAATATTTTATTCATTAAATATTTTATCTCTTACTAGGAAGAATATTTACAATAGTAAAGAAATACATGCCCATCAACTTTTACATATCCTTCCTTCTTTTTGGATCAACAGGAGATCAACTGTTTGTAGGGCTGTACACTGATTACTGGGAGAACGATGCAGCTCTGTATCGCCTCGGCAGCCACAGCTACACCAGGACAGAAGTAGGAGACAGACAGCAGCTAAATGGTGAGAGCACCCACGAGTGAACTATTAATCATCATTATTGTCCTACACATTAACCCAGTAATCCTCACAAACACCTATTTACTCTCTGTCATGCCCCTTTAATCCGATGAAAGCCAAGACCCTAAATGATTTGGCTGAAACTACAACGGATATTCATAAGCAACATCGGGTTATATAGTGAAAAAAATATTTGTGCTTCATGGTGAATTATAGATACCATATTGCTCCTGACCAATGCTGCCTTCCAGAGGGTTAATTCAGTTCCATTTAATATTTTATGGAGCCAAAATAGGGTTGCATCAGTCCCAGTTTTTCCTTTATATGATACCAATACTGGAAATTATAGATCTGGTAGTGCTATATGTTCAGAAATAGAGCTAATAGTAATAGCTTCTGTTATAGTAAAACATCTGAGTAATAAAAACATGCTTTAGGGTAACTTTTTATATATTCACATGCATTAAAGACATACAATGTGTCACTGGAATGGATTGGAAAATGCACAAATCCAGGGCAATGTTTGCCCTGAAACCAATGTTCAGTATGAAATTAGTGGATACATAAGCCAAAGGGGAAGAAAAACTCCATGAGGTGGCATAATATTTCTTCATTTTGTGGTAAGTGCTTCGTCCTGCTCAGGGTCATGGTGGATCAAGAGCTTATTCCAGGAACACTGGGTGTGAAGTGCAAAAATATCCTGAATGGGACACCAATCAATCACGGAGCACCATACACACAGTCCACACACCATACACAATCATTCATACCTAAGGCAATTTAGCTCAGCCGGTCTGTCTGGCAGCATGTGTTTATAAAGTGAGAGGAAATGAGAGAACCTGGGGAAAAAATGATATGTTCATAAGGAGAACATAGACAAAACTTTACGCAAGACACTAACCCAAGAGCAAGCTCGAACCATGGACCCTGGAGCAGCGAGGTGCCCAAATGTTCGTAAAATCTTAAATAAACCCATGCTTTGTTCATAATGGGGTGCATGGAAATTCCTTTCGTGAGATCCTTGGCTGCAAAAAGTGTGAGAATCCCTGCTCTCAGGCATCGCGATTGTAGACGAAAGTTGAATTGAACATTCAAATGGTTTCAAGATGAAGCCGCAGACGCACACACTGACACACTTACAAATTGTACGTAGGACACTATCAAGGCTTTCATCAGTTGAATCTTATGTGGTGGAAGAGGAAAAATACTCTTGGTGAGCCGGGTCCAGGCTCTAATCTATCCCACCTGTTCCACCATCTGAATAATGTAGTTAGGTTATTATAGCTGGAAGTGCTCAGCAGGAGGCTAAAACATAGTAAGCATTTTCAAATTCCCGAGTTTCCAAACCTGATCAAGAAATAACCTCTAAGGTAGATCTGGTAATTCGATGATTGTTTTTATCATGTGCATTAGTGCACAATAAGAAAAATAAAATAAAATAAAAAATGATAAAAAAAGACAATAAAAATAACTTCAGCTAGGAGTACTCCAGTATAAGGATTGGGAACCACTGAATTATGCACTGAGCAAAAACAGCGCTCTGTTTCAAACACACGTTTGCCTAGAGGTATAAAATAAAATTAAAAAAAAAAAAAAAACAAAGAAAAAAAACCCGGAGTAAACACTATGTGGAATCATGTTTACTCATCAGTCAACATCGGTGAACTTGTCTGGTTGTTGAGTTTGGAGTGTGCAGTAATGTTATGCTATACATTCTGCCTCAGAGGCTCAGAGTTTAAGTAAAGCACCCTGGAAAAACATAACCATCATCCCTGCCTTTATATTATAATTTTATAAGTAGTTTTATACTATTGCTTTGTTGTGCAGCTGTGCATATGGGTGTTTTTTCGAGTATTTCTCATGCACACCACAAAGAGGCATTGTTTCCCTGAGAATAAAGGCGTATAGTGCTCACCTGTAGGGGGACTCTCATAGTCTGAGTCCCCTGGTGTGTGCCATTAATCATACAGAGAAGCAGAAAGGCATGTGTGACAGACGCCATCTATCTCTGCTCACTCTGTCTCAGACAGAACCCTCAGAACCGCTGAAAAATGGACAAATGGAGTCAATGTCAGTGCCAGTGAAGCACGTGCCTCTGTCATACAACAGTCCAGCTCTCAGAGCACCATGGAAAAGTCTGCAGTCAGTATAATGCGTAGAATCACATGATTCACATGTGAAACTTACACAGCGGTTTTACACACTGCACATGTCTTGGTGCACACATTTTTTTCATATGCATAAGCAGTGTATGTTTTTTATGTTTATAGGGGACTTTTTCAGCATACAGTCTTTGTTTTCATATGTTCATTTTCACATGTGGTACATGTTTTAATTTTTACATGTGGTTTTCCATGGATTATTCTTTTCATTATGTATAAACATATATGATTTGATCTTATTCGTTTATGTTTACGCGTGATTTATGTTTCCGTGACCATTGATATATTTCCTTGTTAATTTTCAAATGTAATGCATATTTTTTCCCGTGTGATTATTTTTTAAATGATTTGAAAAGTCACATGTTGTAATTTCATTTTTTTTTTTTTTTTACCGGATCATTAACAAAATCGCGTGTAAAACATTCAAGTGACTCGAAATGTATGTCATTTTCACCATAAAGGGAACGCTCTAATACTAATATATATACTAATAATATAATAATATATACTAATAATACTTTCTAAAGTACTAAATACTTTTTAAAGGGCTAGACAGGAACCAGGTGTTGTCAGTCTGAAGTAAGATAATCAAGAATGTTTCTGTTCAAAATGTACACCGTACCTTTTAGTCCAGCTTTTAAAGCCCGAGCCTACCAATACTTGCTGTGACAAAAGAAAAACAGACATATATATATATATACATACAGTATGTATGTGAAGTTGTTATGGTGCTTTCATTGCAAAAGCCATTGGTCAGATATTTATGCTACTGCTGTTACAACTTCCTGTTGTGGCGACACTACAGTTTCACCCTGAGAACTGATAAAGTCTCTGCAGTCTGTCTGTCTGTAACTATTTCCCATTGCCAGCCAGTGGACACAGCTATTTTTATTATTATTATTATTATTATTATTATTATTATTATTATTATTACCTGCACTAACACATTTCCTATGTCCTTTTTCTTAGAGCCCAAGTTTGTTGATTCTGTGGTGATCCCTGACAATGACGACCCTGCTGATGACAAAGTTTATTTCTTCTTCACTGAGAAAGTGTCCACCACAGAGGCAGGAAACAAGGCTGTCTACAGCCGCGTGGCCCGTGTGTGTGCTGTGAGTGTTGAGAATGTTAAGATTAAAGGCATTTTCTAAAATTTCTTCAGATGGCAACATCCCTCTTAAATAGCTTAAAGGGTAATGGTTTAGAAGATTGCACCATCTTTACGTCAGGATCAGAAATGGTCAGTAACAACTTCCTGTCCTCTTTCAGAATGATCAGGGTGGTCAGAGGATGCTGGTGAATAAATGGAGTTCTTTCCTCAAGGCTCGTTTGATATGTTCAGTGGCAGGACCCAATGGCATCGACACCCACTTTGATGAGCTAGGTAAGAAACAGTATCAGGACATCCTTATCAGCGGTGCAAATTCCCATTGCATCAGTGGTGCAAATTTCTGCAACTATGGCATGAGCCATTGTTTGTCAGCGTGAGTCTGTATCTCATCATCATTAAACTACTGCTTCTACAGAAGCAGAAGCAGTTTGTGCACTCGACATGAGCTATTAAATAATTTGATGTGCTCTAATATAATAAAGCGTGCACAATCTGCTATGCTTACATATTTTTATCCCGAAGAAAATTCAGATACTCCCTTCATGAAAAAAGTGTGAATTTTGAACAGGCAATGCTTTATAATTCATTATTTAATAGTGTCATATTTAGAGTAGGTATTTAATATTGGCTAGCTAAAAATATAAATGACATCAAACTGTGAGACAATGGTGTTGTTTTGTATGTGTTGCACCATGGTCCTGGACATATGGCATTTTGTACCAATGTATACAAGTTATCTACTGTATATGAATGACAAACTTTTGTACTCAGCTTTATCTCTAGAAGAAACTCATAGATCACATGCCACTGGGTTCACTGCCATTTTGTCTCTGCTAGAAGTGTCTTATTTAGAAGTCTGAAAGTTGCATGCACATTTTATTGGCTCTGGCTGAAATATCACAGTGCATTAAAGTTTGATTTAGTCTGGTTTATCCTATGAAGGCACAATCTGTTCATGACCTACATTTCGAGACAGTAATGATGGTCTGAAAGGGTTAGACTGACTTTACACAATATTCCACACAGTATGCCTAGTGCCACAGCCTTTAAAATGACATTTTGTACGTATCCTCATAAGTTTTTTTCCCCGAAGGCATTGTGTAAATCCCTAATATACGTAAGCTGGCATTTAGAAGAAATCCCATTTTGTGGTGGAAGGTCAGGTGTGTATAGGAAGCTGCATTATAACCAGAGGGAATATTTTGGCTACGTAATTCCTTTGCTAACATGGCAGGAATCAGTATGCACAGAGAGAAGCACAGAAAAGAAATTGCTGCTATGGAGCGGTGATCACCTTCAGTGTGCAGAAGCTGATAGAGAATAGCGTACTCCTCTGTCTCTCTCTCTCTCTCTCTCACACACACACACACACACACACACACATCTTCTCTGAGCATGTGGGGGTTTTCTGTCAGTAGTCTGTGTATGTAAACACTCTAAGGCTGTGTATTTTTGTTGTAATGGTAGGCTAGCACAAGGCTGTGGGTTTCCCTAGTATTGTGTCAGCCAAGTTTCACACTCTGGAGCTAGTTAAATTACCTCAGGAGCTAAGCTGTACTTTTAAGAATGTAGGATTCTGAGAACAGTTTGTTGAGTTGGGGGTTTATTTTTTATGTTTTTTCCACAAGTGGCCTGTGTGAAGGTCATCTTCAAAGTCCTAAAGCATGTGCCGTTTATCTCTCAGAGGTAAAATGCTTCCACCCTTCTTCTGTTAGCCGGTTAGCTGATGATGCGTAAAACAAGTTTCTGCTCTCTCTCTCTCTCTCTCTCTCTCTCTCTCTCTCTCTCTCTCTCTCTCTCTCTTTCTGCCACTCTATTCCTTTTAGCAGTTGATAAGGTGCTGCTATCTCTTGGATGTGCACTGTACCTATATATATCCTAGAAAGTTCACGTCAGAAAACAAATTAAACAATGTCCTAACCAGTATGAAAATTAATTGTTTGTTTTCCATGTAATGCGCTAGACTTCATGCTACTTTCACTAGCAGATTAGCAACACAAGCTAACTATAACGTCTGCATATACTCATCAGAGGCTCCAGTGATCACTGCTACACTACTTCCTTCCAAACATCAATGTGCTTTCGGATCAAACAGTTCTAGGGATTTTTTTAAGAGTATCTACCCACGGGGCGCTCCCAGAGAACTACACACCTTCAAGGGCCTCATTCCTGTTCGCATGCGCATCACCAGTAGGGATGCCGAATGACTTCGGTCGCTTTATTTACTCTGTCACATATAGGCTCAATAAAGTCAAGAATTCACTGCCGCTCCATTGTTTTTTTTTTTTTGTTTGTTTGTTTTTATAATGCTAACGTTAAGAGATGCTGTTTACATAGCTAACATTTTGCATGGATTTAAGGCTGTAGCTGACTCCAATTTTCCAGTTGAGCTGGATTTGGCTGTTCAATGCAAAGATTTTTTTGTAAATATATAGACTATCTGGCCATTAGGACATCCACTAGAGATTATTTTTTTCAGTGATTTTAGTGACGTTGTCTATCATGTCCTGTATGTTCCCCTTGCTCGACACACTGTGCCTCTTTGGTCTTTGCTTGTTTACATTTCTACCATATGGATTTGTCAACAGAGCACATGTATTTCTGTTTAAATCAAGCTCTTATAGCATATACTTTTTTTTTTTTTTACATTTATTTCACTTTAGTTTGCAAACTACTCCACCTCAGGTTTCAGCTTCTCTCATCTGTTAACCAGTACATGATGCTGTGTTGTGGATTTTTTTCCCCCGCAAGCATATTTTTATAAATGTTATAAATACATGCGTTTCTGAGTGTTTTATTATTGTTATTGTAATCCACACTGACTGACAAAAAGAAAAAAAATGACGGCTCAACACGACATTTCACAATCTCACTACATTTACATCTGGACTATTCACTGTACACATTCGCCACGCATGGTTCCTATTGTACTGGGAGAGTACCCGCCCTGAAGCAGGAGCTAAAAATCTCGTCCAAAAGCAAATATTTACTGATTGCTTGAGCATGATAGGATAACCATCAAACCTTGGTTACAATGAAATAGTTTATGTTGGAATTAAGTTGTGAGTTGGAAAACTCTGAACCACACACACACAATAGGATTGATCTGAGGAATCATTTCAGACAGTTGTTTGGGTTTCTGGCAGCATTGTGGCTTGGTGGTTAACACTGTCGCCTCACAGCAAGAAGGTCCTGGGTTTGATCCCTGGCTCAGCCTGGGTGCCTTTCTGCGTGGAGCATGCATGTTCTCCCTGTGTCTGCACGGGTTCCCTCCTTGTACTCCAGTTTCCTCCCACAGTTCAAAGACATGCACATTAGATGGATTGGCTACTCTAAATTGCCCATAGGTGTTAATGTGACAGCGAATGGTTGCACGTCTCTGTGTGTCGGCCCTGCAGTGGACTGGCGACCTACCGAGGGTGTACCCTGAAGTCAGCTGTGATTAGCTCCAGCTACCCCCCCACAACCCTAAATAGGATAAAGTGACTTGGAAATGGATGGATGGATGGATGGATGGATGGGTTTGGATTTGTTACTTTGATGCATCAAACCTAACCTGCATAAAACTGACCAACTCTCAGTCCATATGTTATACTGTCATTGCTCCTTGTCAACTTGCCCATAGAAAATGAATGGCTGCTAGCTGCGTTGACTTTTGTTCGTCTGGTCTGGATGTAGCATTGTACTGTATCACAGCCAGTTAAACACAGACCTTACCAAATGTAGAAAGCAAAACACAGTGCTATCTGGCCCTAAAACAACAGTACACGGCAGTATCCTATAGTTGACTACCTGAGCACAGTGACTAGAACAAAAAGACAACACAACGTTGACAGTGTCAGTGAACACAGCCTGGCAACTGAGATCAGCTGGAAATAGAAATCATGCTTCCCACTTGGGGACAGAGTGGGTTAGCAGCGCAACTGTCTCTGTTGAGACAGAGCTGCACTTTCTAACCGAATAAAGCAAGGTTCAGCTTACAGAACACTACAGTTCAGACACATTTACAGTGCTTTTGGATTTGGAGGGAAATCAATAGCATTTAAATCCAAATATTTATAGAAGAATTACCCAGAACCACACGTCCAAGGCATGTACAGATTTACCACTAATATTTAGACAGTGCAAATAAGACGTAGCTAACAAAAACCGTCTGGTAGGCAGTTCATAAATGGCTATCATGGGTACATGAAACAATGCCTTTTCTAAATACAGAGGTTACCCATAATAACAGAATTTTCCCACGTTCCCGTGATCCAGTGTAAGGAAGAAAATACAATGGTGCATGTTGTTACAGGCAAATTTTAGTCTGTTTATTATTAGTCTCCGATTATGTGGCGTCTGGCATACAAGTCCGTAAGAATGAGTCGTTACCATAGAAACAATAATGTCTTAGAGCAAGCACATTAGTATAAACCTGTGATATGAATTACAGTCAGCACTATAGTCCAAGCCACTGTTATAGAAAATTAACCAACTTCTGAGAATTAGATTGGAGAACTCAACAGAGCTGTGGTATAAATTATATTATCATATCACACTCTTTCTCTCACTCTCACACACCATCCTTTCTCTTTAACATCTGTTCCTTATTTATATATATTTGCATGTGTTTATGAACAGAGGATATCTTTGTGCTGAAGAGGAAGGATGAGAAGAATCCGGAGATCTTTGGTCTATTCAGCACAACCAGGTTTGTAGAAAAGCCGTGAAATTTTTGAGTTCGATATTCTTCTGGGAATTTGAACCGTCCCCCAGCGTACATGCTCTGTAATTTCATGTGTCGTGCTTCACATTTTAAAAAAATGTACGTTCTCATTTTACAGCGCGGTCTTTAAAGGTTACGCAGTGTGTGAGTATAACATGGAGGAGATCCGAGCTGCATTTAATGGTCCGTTTGCTCACCGAGAGCACACCGACCACCACTGGGGTGTGTATGAAGGGAAGGTCCCATATCCTCGCCCTGGATCTGTGAGTCACAACACCTAATAACCCATTCACTTATACTGCATGCCTTTCATAACACTTTTCTTGCTGAAATGTTCTTGTACCCAGTGAGGTACAGGATGATGAGTTTGTTTTCTAGGTTGCAGATGAATCAAATTTAGGAGTTTGTTATGCAATTTGCAAGGCTGTTAATGCCTAAAACAGATAAAGGTGTAAAACACAGAGGAGCTGAAATGAGAAAATTTGAAGAGCACATGCAATTAGGGCTTGTGATTGTGTATGAATTGTCTGACCTTTTAGATGACAGTATTAGGACTTTTATTGTGGTTTTGTTCTGAAAGGTTAGGCATATTAAATGCTTCTGTGAGCAAATAGCTCCAGGCGTAGCATTATAGCTATATTCCATAGCATCCACAGTTATTGGTACCCAAAACAATGAGCAAAATATGCTTGCTTTATGTTTTCCATTTATGCATTAGAAGAAATGATGGAAATAAACAGGTGAATTCTTATGTTTATTTAAAAAACAAAAAAATTAATAAGTACATAGGAGCCTAAGAAGAGCCCAAATATCCATTTTAACACTCCAAAGTTAATTATTGTCCAAGAGCAGCACAACATGAAGTGATTTATTTATTATTTATTTCCTCTTCTACCTCGTCAGTTAGCCAACAATTACAGTTTTATTAATTAAAGTGTTACACATCCTATTGTATTGTATTGTATTTTATTTATTTGTTTGTTTGTTTGTTTGTTTGTTTGTTTATTTGTACTTGACTCTACATTTGGATTATCCATGAAGTTTCTCGGAGAATAGGAGCTGCTTGCTTGAAATCAGCATATATTATTTTGCTCCTGTTCTCATTCCAACAGAACAATTCTTCTTCCCTGTGGATTATCAGCAAACTCTTTCTCTCTCTTTATTTTCTCCTTCTTTCAGTGTGCCAGTAAGATTAATGGTGGTCAGTTCTCCAGTTCTAAGGGATATCCGGATGAGGTTCTGCGTTTCCTGCGTTCCCATCCCCTCATGTTCCAGGCGGTGCAGCCGGTCCACAGGAGACCCATCTTGCTGGACACAGATGGTGGACGCAGGCTCACTGAGATCGCTGTAGACAGAGTGGAGGCTGAGGATGGACATTATAATGTCCTGTTCATTGGGACTGGTACCGTGACATGTCGATATGTTTACCGAGATTATGATGCGCCATAACCATAACACAGCTATGTTGTTACAAGCAACATTTATTCCTCCACAGATGATTCAGCCGTGTTAAAATTGATCACCATTTTCAACAAAGAGGCCAACACAATTGAAGAAGTCCTTCTGGAGGAGTTACAAGTGTTCAAGGTAAAAGAACAGTGCTGAAGATGAGTGGTACCTTTGGATTTTAATATGTTCTTCTGTTTATGGTGACATATTTAATTATTATTTATGATAGGTTCCAGTGCCCGTTACAGAAATCATCATCTCAAATAAAAGGGTAAGAGACTTTCAGGTTATTTTCCTCAATCAGTTTATTTTTCTGTATCATGTGTGAATAAACTGGAGTCTTTAATACTGGCACTAGATGGCGTTAGGGAGTAAACAGGTACAGTGGAACCTTGGATTGCAAGAATACAGTGAACCCAGGCCTATCGCAGGGTCACGTCCCGGCGCCCCCCGCGACAGGTGAAATCCATGAAGTAGCGCTGTCACGTTTATTTTTTTATTTAGATATATTTTAAGGCTTTATAAACCATTTCCACTCTCTTATTAACCTTTCCCACACTCTTATAAACACGTCCTATGCT
>JAQMCW010000036.1:5776544-5790219 GCA_030068335.1 Chrysichthys cranchii | reverse complement strand
TTAACATCAGTTTGTGATTCAGATATTTTTTTAGGCCAGCAGAGAAGGCCTTGCAGGCCCTGACGGTCCGCCACTGAGATATATATTATATACATATACAGCAGAAGTTTCAAATATAAGTCACTATGTTTTTTTCTGTCATTTATTGTGTTGTTTCATGAACAACTGGTGCATGAAAAGCCTTTCCATCAGCATGCCAAGGCATGGTGGATTGTACAGGAAACGTTCTAAATATGACATTTCTCTTGAGGTTATTAGGACCTCTGTATGTATAATCATCTATTTATGATAAGAAATGATTGTCTATATGCTTTAAAAATATGTAACCACTGAAATTGTTCCATGACTGTAGGTGAAGAAGTGGTTATGTCTGAACTGCCAGATGCAGCAGTTATCAGGGGCTTCACTTGCAGAGCCACAGGGTAAAAAGGTCCTGCCACAAGGGCCAGCAGAGTGGAAGGAAACTCCAGTCGTATCTCAGAAGAAATCAGTTCTCTCCACAGATGTCACAGACAACAATCAGAGATTTTCTGAAGTTGGAAAATCAGAGGACCAACCCCTTGTTTCAGCGACACAAAATCCCACTTCTACTGTTTCAATAGCAGAGCCTTCTCCTCCTAAGTCTTTTCAACTTCCACAATCTGAACCTTGGAAAGAGGATGATGGTTCAGCCATTGCTCAAACTTTGGCAAAGGCTGCATCACTTTTGCCTGCATCTGTAGAAACAATTACCTCTGGGGAGACAAAATCACCTCCTGTTCCGAAACTAGAAGAAATGAAACCTGCAGATGAAGCACCAAATGCTCAGTCTGTCATAACACCATCTGCTCTTGAAAAGGGGGATGCAGATTTACCCAAGCTTCAAAAATCTTGTCCAATCTGCAAGGACATATTCAAGAAAGATCCTCCCAACTACAATAATTGCGATTCCTGCAAAGCCACTGTGTGTAACCTTTGTGGTGGACTGAACTCCAGGGCAGGAATAACTGAGGTAAGAGAAAATCCAACTAAATATTAGCAGAGGTAGTAGTATTATAGTACTGAATTTTTATGTGAACAATTTTTGCTGCATTGTCTTCTTATTTTCTAGAATCTTAATAGAGATATTATCTTAATCCTCTTGATATTTTTTTAAGATTTAAGTACTGCTTTTTCCCCCTATAGAAGCAGGACTGGTTGTGTGTGAACTGCCAAAGGCAGCAAGCACCAGGACTTCTTCCTGCAAAATCAAAGGAAGGACTTCCTACAGAATCAGAGAAGAAGACTCCATCTCCAGGTCCTACTAAGAAAAGTATAACAGCAGGTGATACAGAGCATGATCAGATATGCACAGGAAATGGAAAACCTCATGACAAATTCACCTCAGAAGAGACCCCAAAAGCCACACCTAGCGTGGCAAAGAATAGGGAATCTCACCTTGAATCTGTTGAACCACAAAATATAAAACTTTCAGAAAAACAGTCTGGCCTCTTTGGCTTCAGTTTTGGTGGTACTAAGTCACGTCCACCTTCTCCTCAGCTGGCTGCCTCTGCAGTTTCTGGGAGAGTTTTAGGTTTTGGAACATCCTTCCTCAGCTCAGCCTCTAATCTGATATCTTCAGCTGTTCAGGATGAACCATCCATTACACCACCAACCTCTCGTAAGGGTTCTACAATTTCTTTAAAAAATGCTACAACTCCACCTTTATCTCACAAAAGTACAGCAGCACACCAACATGGGGAAAAGAAAGAAACAGAAAATAAACTGGAAGACCGGTTGGCAAAGGAACCAGTCCCTCTTCAGAAAAAGGATACAGCTTGTCCACTCTGTAAAGCTGACCTCAAGGACGAGCCACCCAACTATAACACCTGCACACAATGTCAAAATATTGTGTGTAACCTTTGTGGATTTAGTCCTGTTCCACAAGAAACTGAGGTAAGATACGACATATAATCATTCTTTCTGCCACTGGTATGTCGACACAATACACAAGAAGACATGTCAAATTAGCTTTGCAAAAATGGCGACACCTTATGTTTGTCCATCAGAAGTAAAGAAAAAAAAATAACTTGTGGTTTAAAGGTTAAGTACATATCATATGGATTGATGCCTAAGATGTCTAAGACAGGTGAAGCCTCTGAAGAGTGCAAATGATTTGCCTGTACAGTACTTACACTGTCAAAAAATTCATGATGGTAGTTGGATGCAGTTAAAGGTGCTAATTCATATATGTGCTTCATTTACAATTCATATATGTATAGGTGATTCTCAGAACCTCTTTCATGTACCAACAGGTGTCAGAGTGGCTGTGTTTGAGTTGCCAGATGCAACAAGCCCCAAGACCTCCTCTTGCAAAATCCCAGTCAGAAGTTAACAAGGTAACTTCACCAGCAAAGAAGAAAGAGACTCCGGCTGCAGCTGCTCCACAGAAGAACCCAGGCCTTCCAGTAAATGCCAAAGATGAGAAGCCATCTGAAATTGGAGAACCAGTAGATAAACCTATTACATCAGAGTCCCAAAAATCCACTGCACCCTCCACACAACTTTCTCCTGCAAAATCTGAACCACTACAAAAAGCTGAACCTCCGAAAGAAGAGTCAAGCTTATTTGGTTTTAGTTTTAGCAGTAATCGATCTCGGCCACCATCTCCTCAGCCTGATATTTCGGCTGTTTCTGGAAAGGTTCGAGGGTTTGGCTCCTCCTTTCTCAGTTCTGCATCTAATTTGATCTCATCAGCTGTTCAGCATGAACCTTCAACAACACCACCGACATCCCGTAAAGGATCTACAACTTCTCAAACATCTGTAAAAATGACTCCAACTCCATCCACTTCTCACAAGGTGCAAGTGGAACAGATAGAACCAGAAACCAAATTGGAAGTCCAGTTGCCAAAGGCAGATACACCTCTCTCCGAGTCACCTGGGGCTTGCCCAATCTGCAAGGCCGATTTAAAGAAGGATCCACCTAACTACACTACCTGCACTGAATGCCAGAAAACAGTGTGTAACCTTTGTGGATTCAATCCTGAGCCACAAGAAACAAAGGTAAGACACCATATGTAAATAAATGCTACCTGTATTTTTGTAAAAAACAAAAAAACAAAAAAAAAACCCATTGTGTTCCTTTATATTGCTTCAGCCAAAAAGTAGTAATGTTTTCAGCCCAAAACATCATTACACAAATATCACTATTAAATGATAAACACTTAACACAGTTATTTTAATTATTTAATGCTGTTGGGAAACTGAGATGTTGAAGATGTCTTGTCATATTAGTCTTCTCTGTCTTGTAGTCTAGGAGCGTTACATTTGTTTTATTGGAATTGATTGGAATGATTTGTTAGATCCCCCTCTTATCAGTATGACATGATGCTTGCCAATCAGTGTTATAGCCTGAATGGGTAAATTTGGGCAGTTAATGATGTCCCATAATTGTATCTAAATTGTCAGGATGATTAAGAAAGTTTTTATTTTTGGTCATTCCAACCAGTCCATCTCTCTCTCTCTCTTCAAAAACATTCAAATGTCTTCAATTAATAATTAATAACTTGCAATAATTAATTATTTGCAATAATCCAGAAACTCTGTTTATTACCAAACAGGGTAAGAAATGGTTATGTTTGGACTGCCAGAAGCAGCAAACACCAGGACTTCCACCTATACAGCCTCAACTAGAGGCAAACAAGGAATCTCCACCAGCACCAAAGCAAGAAGCTCAAACTACAGATGATCCACAGAAGAAGCCAAGTCTTTCAGGAGATGCCACAATAAAAGTTGAGGAAGTTGTGAAAAAAGAGGATAAATCTAGTCCAGCAGAGTCACAGAAACCCACTGCGGTTCAGTCAGCACAACAGTCCTTTCCTCACACACCTGCAACACCAAAAAAGGCTGAAACTTCAAAGGAGGAGAAAAGCTTTTTCAGCTTCACTGCTGGCAGTGCTACATCACCTTCACCTCAGCTTGATAGCTCTGCTGTTTCTGGGAAGGTTCGAGGCTTTGGCTCATCCTTTTTTAGCTCAGCATCTAATTTGATTTCATCAGCTCTTCAAGATGAATCTTCTGCCACACCACCCACCTCTAGAAAGGGCTCTACAATTTCTCAGAGATCTGAAAAGGACAGTCCGACACCACCTACATTACGCGAGGGGTCGACAGCACAGAAAGAAAAAGAAAAAAACGAATTGAAAACTAAATCCACTGACCACTCAATTGTGTCACCTTCTACTGTTGAAAAAGATGAACATCTCAATAAGCCTCTTAATCCTTGTCCACTGTGCAAGGTGGCTCTCACGAAAGATCCACCCAACTATGACATCTGCACCGAATGTAAAACCGCTGTGTGTAATCTTTGTGGATTTAGTCCTATGCCACAACGAACTGAAGTAAGTTAGTACGATTAACCCAAACACTAAATCATCGGTGTGTTCACATTTCGAGTCGATTTAGGCATGTGTGCGGCTAGATTTAGCAAAAACAGAGGAATGTCTCTGTTACATGTTATTATGACCTTGAATTGAGTTGATTTTTTTTTTTTTGCATGATATCGACTCAAGTGAGAAGTAGTATTGAGTCGAGTCACCCTGAAATTCATGTATGCTATTCAAGGGCAATATTTAATGCATAAATATGACAGCAGTAATTAATTCGTTAAATGTCTTAATCTTAATTGTCAATCTTAATCGGAGACATTGCTTAAGTACTTTTTATGGATGAAATAACGAACCATACAAATTTTCTGCATGCCAGCAAATCGAATTAACAACAGCAAAAAATAATTATTTTATTTATTGGAATAATTAAAATAAAACCTTAAACACGATACAATACCTTTAGGTATGTAAAATATGTGCATGTACATTACACAATGTATACATGGCCGCGTTAAATTGTGTGCTGCCTGTCTACGTATACACAATATAAAAAAATCAGTAAATAAAATAACTGTAGATACATTATTTTTAACCCCTGCCACACCTCCTTTTTTCTAAAAAAAAAAAAAAAGTGTCTATGATGTGCTGGATCAAGTGATTGATCCATTTATAAGTGCAAAATCTGAATACATGACAAGAAAAAGTAATGTCTCACTGTAATGCAGATATTGAACCTGCACATGTAATAATCATTTTTTGGTTTTTACATCATTAATTTATGCTGTGGCTCTACAGGTGAAAGAATGGTTGTGTTTGAACTGCCAGATGCAGCGAGCACCAGGAGCTCCTACACAGCCACAACAAGAAGTCTCCAAAGTACCACCACCAGCGTCACCACAACAGAACGTGAAATCTCTTGCTGGAAAGCCAGAGGACAGACCTACTCAAGTGGAGACAAAGAAATTAATTTCTACCCCTTCAAAGCAGCAATCCACTGCTCCAACACCAAAAGCTGAACCTTCAAAAAAGGAGTCCGGTTTCTTTGGTTTTGGTGGGGCTCGTTCTCGATCTCCGTCTCCTCAGCCAGCTGTCTCTGCAGTTTCTGGAAAAGTTCTAGGCTTTGGGTCTTCACTCTTTAGCTCAGCATCTAACTTAATTTCTTCAGCCGTTCACGATGAGCCCACAACCCCACCAACACCACGTAAGGGTTCTGCTACTTCTCAAACTTTGGTAACGTCCACATCAACTTCTCTTCCTTCTTCTCAGAAAGGATCTGTAGAGCCAAAAAAACATCACACTAAAGAAACCAATGCTCCAGCCAAAGAGGAAAAACCTCCTGCTGCAAAGCAACAAGAGAATAAACTAAACGAAAAGCAGGTCAATATGACTATGTTAACAGACGAATCTCCAAAAGTAGAAGAAACTTCTAAACATCAGAATGTTGCTTGTCCTCTCTGTAAGATAGCGCTTAATATCGGCTCAAGTGAAGTGCCTAACTACAGTACCTGCACAGAGTGCAAGGAAACAGTGTGCAACCTCTGTGGATTCAACCCCATTCCCCATCAGACTGAGGTAATATATTTGCCCAT
Source organism: Chrysichthys cranchii (assembly GCA_030068335.1). NCBI lineage: Eukaryota > Metazoa > Chordata > Actinopteri > Siluriformes > Claroteidae > Chrysichthys > Chrysichthys cranchii. The sequence goes on along the minus strand of JAQMCW010000036.1, from coordinate 5,784,282 downwards.
TTGCATTTTACTTGTGTTTTTGATTCACTGCACATTTTCATTCACTCTATATTTTCTATTGTTTAAAATCCAATCAAAAATGTAATCAATGACTTGATTTTATAGGTTTATGAATGGCTTTGCCTAAACTGCCAAACACAGAGAGCATTAAAGGAAATCAGACCACAAGAACCCCAAGCAAAACCAGATATTGTATCCATTTCAACACTGTCTGCTGCTTGTGAAACCAACTCGAAGGATATACCTCAGGCTCACACATCTCACACAGATGTGTCTGATGTAGATCAAAATAAAGCGTCTAATCTAACTTCTGTTCTGACTGATAACATTTCAAATACAGACACAACCCAAGTGAAAGATGCTGTAAATGACACGGTAGTTAAAAAAGCTCAGGAAAAAGAACCTCTTGTTGATAGTAAGGAGGGGGCTCCAACAAAAGACATGCAGATTTCTGAAGCGACAGCTATCATGGAGGAACAAAAGTCTGCAGTTCCACAGAAACCTGGAGTTGACCAAAAAGCAACTGGAAAGCCAACAGATAGTAACTCAGAAATAAAAAGTGTTCTGGAGAAACCTGAGCAATTGCAATCAAAATCCTCTGCACCAGAACTAGAAATTTCAAAACAGGAATCGGGCTTCTTTGAGTTTGGATTTGCCAGTACTAAATCTAAATCTACACCAAGTAAAGCTTCTGATACAAGCACAGGGAAACTCTTTAGCTTTGGTGGTTTGAGTGAAGCTCCATCATCACAATCTGCCTCTTCTGTTTCTGGAAAGGTTTTAGGGTTTGGTTCTTCTATCTTCAGTTCAGCTTCTAATCTGATCTCATCAGCAGTTCATGATGAGTCCTCAAAAACACCACCAAGATCTCGTAAGGGTTCCACAGTTTCGCAGATATCTGTTAAATCAGCCACACCACCAACCTCCCGTAAAGGTTCAACAGTTTCCCAAGCTTCTCTTAAAACACCACCAACTTCTCGGAAGGGCTCTGCTGCTTCCCAGGCCTCCTTCAGGACTTCTCCTACTGGAGATATTAAACCGTCTGATTCACAAAAACAAGATGAACCGTCAGCAGATAAGAAGTCAAAGGTCACGCCAGACGGAGCATCTTCAGAACCTGCCAAACCATCTGATTCACACCATATTGAGAAGACACCAGATGAGAAGGCAGAGGTCAAAGCATCTGCTCCTTTGCCATCAGCCTCAAAACCTGATCAGTCTTGTTGTCCTATCTGCGAAGTGAAGCTGAATACGGCCTCTGAAGACCTGCTGAATTTCAACACTTGCACTGAATGTAACAACAATGTATGCAATCGGTGTGGATTTGATCCCATGCCAGATCAGACTAAGGTGAGACATGCACTTGAAAATTGTAAAATATAAAAGTATTTATATATTGAAGAAAATCGAATTTGCTCTGTCACTATCATGTCTGCATGATCGTTAGTTTGATTATAAGTTTAGTAAGCATACTGATGAAAAATCAGAAAGCATGCATTGATAAAGATGGTCTAAATTTGTTACAGGTAAAACACTGGCTTTGCATGAATTGCCAGAAGCAGAGAGCAGAAGGAGGAATAGAACCAACAGGAAGTTCCATGATAAAACCTCACCCAGTACTGCACAAAAAGGACAGTAAGCCACCAACTTCAGAGCACAAATTAGCTGAAACATATGCTGTACCTATAGATGGAAAGACTTCCTCTGTCCCAGCAGCAGCAAAGAAAGAGCAGAAAAAGCCAGTCTTGAAAGAAAATGTGCCTCCTCCAAAAACAGAGACGCCCCAACAAAATGCACAAGAGCAGAAAGCTGAAAAAACTCAGAAACAGATGACAAAAGGTACAGAGTCACCAGCCACGTCCACGCCACCATCACAGGCTGAGATGCCAAAGCAGCAATCAGGATTTTTTGGTAAGTCTCAACCTACTGCTACTAAGTCCACTGAATCAACGACTGGGAAGCTCTTTGGATTAGCTGGATTGACTGAGACAGCCAGATCACGATCACCGTCACCACAATCTATGACTAATGTCTCTGGAAAGTTTTTAGGATTTGGATCAAGCATCTTTAGTTCTGCCTCTAATTTGATTTCATCAGCTCTTCAGGAGGAGTCATCTCCACCAGTCTCCCGCAAAGGTTCTACAGCATCTCAATCAGCCTCTACACCACCTGCTTCTCGCAAGGGTTCTATAGTCCCAACTGGAGAGCCAAAAGTTCCCTTTTCAAAGAAGGTAGATGACAAGCCAGTAGAAAAGAACATAGAAGAACCTAATATGACCAAAGCAAAGTCATCAGTTATTGAAAAGCAAGAATCCATGCCTGAGTCTGTGGAAGTGACAGTACTGCCCAAAACTCCTTCCACAGCAAGTCAACCAACTTGTCCACTTTGTAAAGTGGAACTGAATGTTGGCTCAAAGGAACTTCCCAACTACAATTCATGCACAGAATGCAAAGATATGGTGTGTAACCTCTGTGGATTTAACCCCATGCCTCACCTTACTAAGGTAAGACATTTTTCTGGTGAATACATGATGATTTTTTAAATTTTTTATTTTTTGCAGTCTGGTTTGCAAACCTCCTGGTTGAATGCCTCTTCATAGGATCCTGATAAACTGTTGTATATGCGTGAATAGGAAACCGACAGCTGGCTGTTTAGATAATGTTACTGGCAGATGTTTGTCAAAGAGGACAAAAGCAACTTTCAAGTGCAGTGTAGTCAGATACAATATTCAGATAAAGCTGAAGCAGCATATGCACTTAAATTTGTCTATATGGTGAAAGTGTGAATTTAAAACTATTTAATTGATTCTTGTTACTGTTGACAACTATGCTACGGCTTAATCGATGATTCTACTGTATCTTTTACTCCTAATCTATAGTTGTTGAATTCTCCTTGAGTGCATTTTTGAGCAGTGACTTCTCGTTCGGAGTATGAGAACATCTAAATGACTGACGGTTCGTAGAAAGTAAAAGCTTTTGCCCTGCATATTTTAATGATTAACACACAAAGCTATCAGACAGCAAATCTGGACATGTGGTTTCCTGGGTGGCTCATAACATCTATTTTGCCCACTGAAATGCCAGATGGCTTTTATTATACCGTTGTGGTTTCAATTAGGACTTCACAAAGGTTTTTATATGAGAGCAGGTGGGCAATAAAAGAAGTACAGTTAGTGGAGTTATTCTTATTTATCCACCTCCCTCAGATAGCAGTCGTTGCTTCAGATGTCAACAAAGCCATATGAAATAATTCATTTTATACTTCAAATGTAGAAAGATTTATTAGACTGCTTTGCTGTCTGTAAACAGGCATCACAAAACAGGAATAGAAATCCAAACGCCTTAGCTGAAGTTCTGTTGGGATGTTGGTCGTCATCATATATAAGCAACCTTTAATATGCGTCTGACTGGTGAGTCTGGTGAAAGGTAGCCACTATATGGATTAAATATGTCAGTTGAATAACAGGCTATCCAAAGATGGTTAAATGCATCTCTACATTATAGAGAATCTGGAGTAGCTTGGAGAAGTATGTGTATGCGCTAGTATTGGGGTGGGCAAAATAATAAATATAATATATCTTGGTTGTTTTAGGCTGGCCCATGATCTCCAGTCATCTCACAGTTATTTACCACTTGGTGTTTTTTTTTTTTTTAGATGGTTCTGCAAGATCCTGAATAAAGCAACTGATCTTATTTCCCTTTTGATAAAAATAAAGCTCTATAAATAAATATAGCCACACTTACCAATGAAACATACAGTAAATAATCCGATTAAATAAAATGCTAAATTGGTCAATTGGAAAAGTAATTGATCAGTAATTGAATGCTTAAATATGTTTAAATACTGAACACATTAGCAGAATTGATTTGCATGTTATTTTGCAGTGAGGATGAACTATTCTTAGATAAATTAAGTCTCTTAAAAGCCCTGGTTTTCACCTGGTTTATACCCATATAAGGGTACAGTGGTATTACATCCTCGCTCAGGTAAAATGTCAAGGCATTATTCATGTCTCTCCATCGTCTACTTGTACGTGGTGCCTTTTATTAAAAACATTTATATTTGTCTTTGTTTTAGTCTGGTTTCAGAACGCAGTTGTGTTACACACTCATGCACGCTGTGTGGTTTCTAGATTCCAGCACACTCTTTGAGGTGCTTTCTTAGTGTTTAGACAAATTCATTGTGTTTCCTCAAAAGGCCAAAACTGCATTTGAACTTTTCTTTGTGCCATGCTGAATGTTGAATTTTTGGGCAGCAGCTTGTCAATGCTGCTATGTTGGCCAACAAAACAAAGTGGATACTTAAGCTAAGGAACGGCCTTCTTTTGGCTTATTGGTTTGACTGTATGTGTGTCAGTGTGTAAGTTGGCCTGAAGAGTAAAGTCTGGTTCATAAAACAACCTGGGGTGCCATGTCTGAATGGTTTCAACACTGTCAAAGTGTCAAATTGTGTATCTCCCACCTTTGGTTCTCTGTGTGTGCGTGTGTGCGTGTGTGTGTGTGTGTGTGCGTGCATGTGTCCGCAAGAGCTTCTTTTCCCTGAGTTTTTTTTAACTACCAAGCTAACCTGCTAATCTGTTAACCAATCTAGATTATTTTATTGTAAAGGGCAAAAAAATAATGTTTGCATCAAAGTTAACTTTATTAACATAATGCATACTATCAGAATGCACGACAGTATGACATAGTGAGCCCATCATACACTTAAAAAAAAGACATGTAAAAAGACACATGGATAGTGAGGAAGCACAGTATCTAAGTACAACTTGCATGTGGCCTCCAAAATGTACACTTCTTTTTATGTCTTATCGCACAAATACTTGTAAACTCTACGTCTAGGGATGTAGCTCAGTGACACTATTTGTACCTATATCTATTCGGATTGAAGCCCAAACTTTTTAAAATTAAGTATGAACCCAGGTACAATAATCCGCATTCTTGCTTGTTTTGACAGTAAGAATGTGTTAAAGTTCTCGTCTTCCATAAGTTTTAAAAGTTTTAACTTTTTCAGTTTTAAAAGTTAAGTGAGCTCACTTTTCTGAATCATTTCGCTCATGATTCATATATCAACCTGAACCCACCCAAATGATTCTAAAATCTTTTCTGAACCCACGTCCACCCTGATCCAGTCTATGAGTCAAACCATGCCACACTAATGGTGATGCAGTGAACCTTTCAGTGACAATGTTCTTCCACATATGGTTGCTATTCACATGTCTGGAGGCGCCATTTCAAAGGCCAATGTTTGCTGCTGAGATACAAATGTGATCTGCTGTACTCATATTATCCAACACACTGCTAGCCAAAAATAGCAGCTGATTTAATCTACCCCACTTAGCATCCTCATGTGGGCTTGGAGAGAGGTGTCATCAGTCTCAAGAGATTGTACATATATTTGGATACCCTCTGTAATTCAAATATTGTATGCAATACCAAATGCATTTAGGTACACACAATCTAAGACATGGCATATACTGTATATTTGCAGTCTTATTCTTCGATTAAACATTATACTAAACTTTATATTTATATTGATTATAGTGGTATACAGTTTAAGTCTCATAAGTAAGGGTTAAAGAGCTCTAGGGCGCTCTGTTTTAAGAAAATAGTCAGTAACATGGAGCTGTGATGTAGCCTGATGTGAAGCAGAGGAACTGTTACCACCTGAAGTTGATTATGATCATGGCATGCCCTGTACATGCTTTATTTCTCTTATACCACAGCAATGCTGTATTTTCTAAAATATTTATTTTTATTATTAACAACAAACTATGTTTTTTAACCATTTATGTTTACATTTACAATGTTGTGAGACATCCATTATATAGCAGATATAAACAGTCATTCCATCGCCGGCCTCTCATTTTTCTTTTTCATATAGTGCTCCTCTTTAGAGAGCAGAGGGAGCAAAAACATACAATAGCGTGAAGATGTGTGACTTTACCGTAGGTGGAAGTAACACATCGCTAATGCAGTGGTGCAACCAAGGGGGTAATAGAGTGGTCACAATGCGAACCTCCCACAGGGAGTGAAAGGCTCGGTTAGCTTTAGCCTTCCATTGTGTTCCATTTATTTTTGGCTTTTTTGGCATCATATAACTTCTGAATCATTCTGTCCTTTTATATGACCATTTTTATATTTTAGAGAAACACAACACTGTATGACTGGGTCCATAAGTTGATGACACATTTTATGGCCACATAATAACCTTTTTCTCCAACTATGCTAAAAATGTCGTCATGAATCTGTGATGGCCGGTTGCACAATCATATTGTTTGGATAAGAAGCTCTCAGGGAAATCTGAAATACATATTAGGTCTATTCAAAGTCAGAAAGTGAGCCAGAAGAATGTTTTTTTTTTGGTGAGAGGCTCATCAGGAAGTAGATTCACTCTGGCTCGATTTCTCGCCATTGAAACTCTACGGAAAAAAAAAAACAGACTTAAAATGGGAAAGAGCTTTTTGAGACTGATTTTATGAACAGATTCAAAAAGAAATTAGAGCCATCTTTTTATTGACTGCTGAAAGCTGAAGAAAAGAGAAGCAAATGGAGGTAGTAGTTTAAGCTGACTATAGCCGTCACGAATGTTTAGAATTATTTTTTAAAAGCTTGTTTTTAGCTTTTGTTCTTTTTTAATACAAGGAATATTTTACTTAATAATCTATTATATACTCACTGACGAAAAAGTTAAGCACCTAGAAGGCGTGGTGGATATGAAATGAAACTGCATGTGTTGATAGGTCATGTGACTGTATTGCAACGATTACAATAACAGATCAAATGGATAAAGGAGTTGGCAGTATGGGCACACTGCTGGTCCCATGCAAGTAGAGTGTGTCAACCCCTCGGGCCTGGATTCAAGCAGCGATCTGGTGCAGAAAGAAGTCATACTGCCATTGTGTCCTCTACTGTGGCAAGTCAGTCCACTATTCTAACTATTCTAAGTGGCCCTTAGCACTGAGTTAAAGTTGATGTCTGAGCTGATCCCACACATGTTCGATTGGGGACAGATCGGGGGACCATGCTGTAGGCAGTCCATAGACACACGTGCCATGTGTGGATGGGCATTGTCTTGTTGAAAGACTATACCACAGTGCTGTCCTAGGAGGGGTACGACATGCGGATGCAGGATGTTGCTTACCTAGTTGTTGTTGTGCCATCAGAGTCCCCCGAATCACTACCAAAGGTGACCTGAAGTCATACCCTATGTTTCTCACACCATGATGCCAGGAGCAATGCTGGTGTGTTTCCCCACACCATTGGTTTCTCCCCTTGGTGCTGCCATACATGCACACAATGGTCATCTGTGGTAAAGCAGAACCAAGATGAAAATGCAGCTGTCTCTGCTCTGTTATTAATGGCAGCCTACACATAGGATGGTGAACCCATAGTCCAGCTGACGCTAGTCATTTTCAAATTGTGAAATGGTTGAATCATGACATGCGTATTTGCCCTGTGAATAAGTTGTTACTATAGGAACAATAGCAGTTTCATTCACAAATATAGGGCTATTATTTGCAGCACTATGGCACTATTTTCAGAGCCATGCTCTTAAAGAAAATTTAGAAAACATCTTCTGCCTAATGAGATTCAAGTATTCAACAGTGCTGTGGTATAATTTATCCCTCTTGCAGTCGATCCCATTGGTTGTTGATGGCCCCAGTTGATGGAACCATGGGTCAGGGTTAGCCATTTTTTTTGGGGGGGGGGGGGGGGGTTCGTATGGCTTTGTTTATAT
>JAQMCW010000036.1:5751702-5771049 GCA_030068335.1 Chrysichthys cranchii | reverse complement strand
ATAATCACCGAAAAAACAGTACAGCTTCACAACGACCACAGCTCAACCGACGCTTGTAAGCAACTAGTAGCACGCACCACCTAGCGGACAACTGCTGAACTACTGGACTCGGTTCACAACACCCAGGATATTTAAGCTTTTGTATCAGACATTCTGGCTAATGGATTATGTATTCAGACCAGCGGATTTTGTCCGTTGCATCCGATATCCATTAATGCAGTGTCCATAGGTGAGAGGATCAACTGTATTATTATTATTATGTATTATTATTTTTCATTTCAGATTGTTTATAACAACTAGCCATGCTTCAAACACCAGAATCAAAAGAGGTGTGATTTTCAAAGAGGGCGTATTGTGGGTCAGTCTGAGGGTGGACTTAGCCAGGGTATGATTGCACAAAACCTTGGGATTCCTCTTGCCGTAGTCAACAGAGTGATTGTACAATTCCAAAGCAAAGGAAAGGAATAGACAATGTCCCGCTCAGGTTGACCTGCGCCCTCTGACAGGTGTCTGTGGCTTGTCAAACAAATTGCTGAAAATAATTCCCCATTTTAAGGCCGCTGATGTTGCAGAGCAACTGCAAGTGAGTCGAAGTATTTTTATGAGGGATCGCCATCAACTTGGCGACTGTGGCAGAGCAGCTGGAAGGAAGTTTCTAGAATTTGTTTTAAATGACGTCATTGTATGCGATATATTTGTTTACATATATATTTGTTTGCCTTTTATGAGAGGTAGGCTATACATACAGTATATTAAAGTATTACTTGTTTTGGTCCTCCATCAAATTTGTTTCACTTAGATCTGTTTATGCTGCACAGTAAGCACTCTTACTATATGAATCTGCAACCCCATTAACATTTTGGCAAGGTTTCAGTGAAAGATTTAATCTTCTTCTGGGCTGCACCATCGCACTGTCACTCAGACTAGAAGATGCATCAGCTTTTAACACTTATATAACTATGAAAACATGTGAAATGAATCTAATGGCAATAGACATTATCATTGACAAGTCATATATATTTCAATCACATGTTTAGTCAACAGATTAGGTGACGCTATACTAATACAATCCTTCAATATGACATTATCATTAAGCCACCTTGGGTAATGGGATCCTTAACTGTTTATAACTGTTTATTCCTTTGTAGGAATTGAATGCAACTTTGACCTCGGTCTTCACCCAGAGGACAGTTTCTTGGCTTAAGTGTTTCTGGTTTACAGATCAGTAGATTTAATGATAATCTTCACTTGCATTTCATGTAGGTTTTAGCTTGGTCACAAATTTAGTATGTGTAGTAAGTATGTTAGAGAAGTATAAAAATACAGGTCTTTTTTTTTTTTTAACCCAAACACCTACTGGGATTTTTTTTTTATATATACTATATATTTTTTTAATTCTGTATATTTAGTATCGGAGTTGATGGCATGAATCTACTGCCGGGTTGTTATGTTATGTTAACTGGTTAAGTCTAAGGACAAACCTTGAATATATTAAAGGTGTTAAATGTGTCAGTAGTTTCTATTTGACATCTGTGGCTGTAATGGATTAAGTAAGTAAGTAAGTAAGTAAAATTTATTTTTTCACTCTTCCAACCAGTACTGGCTAGTGAGCTTTATAATTTCTTGGTGAAATTACTGAAAATAGACTAAATCTGTATCAAGCTGCAATACTTGCAAAACACTCGGAACATTTTTATATTCTGCCTAAACCAGCCAGTTGTTTTAAATTAAACCGGCATGTGTTCTGTCAAATGTTTACCTGTTTTATTATTTCCTGTTGGACTTTATGCCCTGTCCTATAATATAAGAGGCATTGTTCCAAACCACCTGGCTAGAAACAACAGGAACACAGGAAACACAGACTAATAATGCATCCTGGGATAATCATGCTACTTAGCTTGAATACTAAGGATGTGCACAGCAGATGGTCAGACGATAGACAGTAATGACAACATTGCACTGACTCATTGTTGTGGAGATGCTTTGTTTTGTGTGTGTTTGTGTGTGTCTGTGGTGTGTGCGCGTGTGTGTGTGTGTGTGTGTGTGTGTGTGTACATACCACAGGACCCCTGCGATGTACACACATTATATTCACTCACTGTTTTCTCTGTGGAAATTTTTCTCTATGTATAATCCCAGTATAGTTCATTGTGTTGCTGTGTTCTGTCTGTAAGTCTGCTGAGCTACTACGTGATCTCTAACACTTACTTGAAGTTGTTGTAAGTTCATTTTTTTTTTAAGATCATGACAGGACATGTGGAGAGTTATTCATTTAATAATGGTGATCATATTTTGGTCCTTGAAAAAAAGAGGGCATTGGGGGCAGAATGGAGGCATGGAGCAGATGGACATTTGTAAAATGAATGGTGGATGTAGAAAGTAAAAACCAAATCCTGGACCTTTTCAGTGATTTAAAATCCTACCTCAGATGCATTTTTTAGGTCTCAAAAGAGGACGTGTTTGGGAAAATGATAATGTATGGTCACCATAAATTAATTTGGTTAGAAATGCAAAGTTATTTATTTGGGGAGATATGGAAACTCTGCTCAATATGCACACAATAAACTAACCGTTTTTGGTCAATTTTACATTGTGAATGTACTGTTACACTTGTCTTTGTCTATGTTTCCCATGTAATCATCAATGATGAAGACATTGTATCTAAAAACACATGCTCCTCTGATTACCAATTAATATCCTGATTGCCCCCCCCCAAACATTTAAGCTAATACACTGCGTGGTCAAATGTATGTGAACACCTGCCCACTACCTTACGTGCTTGTTAAACATCCTGTTCTAAAATTATGGGCGTTAATATGGATTCGTCCTCCCTTTGCTGATATAAAATGATTTCTGGGAAAGCTTTCGCCATTCAGAACATGGCTAAGGGACTTTCTGCCAGTTCAGCCATAAGAGCATAAATGATGCAAGACACAATGATCTGGCATGTAGGTTAAGTTCGAGTTCTTCCCAAAATGGTTAGGTGTGACTGGGATGATTTCTCTGTGCAGGCCACATAAATTTTTGGCAAAATATGGATTTGTGAAGATCATTTTGTGCACAGTGGGACTGTCATACTATAACAGTTTTGAACCCTTTATTTCCAGTAAAGGGAAAAGTAAATGCTGCAGCATAGCTAGACATTCTAGACTATTCTGTGCTTCTAACTTTGAGGTAAGGTGTCAAGAAGGCTGACACATGAGTGTGATGGACATGTGTCCACAGATTTTTGGCCATATTATGTACCAGCAACATTGTTTATCATTTTATTAGTGATATGGTTTAATATTTGAAATACTCTTCTTGAATAAGTGTTACCCATTTACTTTCCACACTGTTCTCTACTGTCATCAGATACTTTATAACCAAATTGAATTGCATTGGCCCACCATTAAACTACAGATAAATGATTGAGTACCCTGTTACTTTCAAAAATCAAAAGGATAATTAACTGGCTAATGAGGTCAAAGTTCAGAGTGTGAACAGTTTAAAGGACATGCTGCACTCCAGAAAATGGAAATTTATACCTGTTTGTTACTGAGACTTTTTTTTACTGTCGTGTCTAATTGCACCTGAGAGAAAATAACATTGTCCACAGCAAAGTGTGAGAAGTCAGCTTTTATCAGCCAGTGGCTAACTTGAACATATCACATGAGTGCTCATCTTTATTTTCACTTCTATGGCTCACCACATTACCCACCCTATATTATATTACCCTAAATTACTGGTATAATTTAAACAATAGCATTTAGTAACAATTCCAAACTAATGATAGTATACAAACAGATGCTATTTTTCATTTTTATTTTTGCAAATGCATAAACTAGTGATACTGATTTTGTCAATAAGGCTGTTGGTCATTATTTATTCATACAGGGTGAGTGGCTATGCTTGAACTGCCAGACTCAGAGAGCCCTGTCTGGTAACCTGGGGGACATGGGACCAAGTTCTACACCGTTACCCACATCTGGAACTGAATCAGCAGCTTTACCCAAAATTCAAGCAATCGAAATATCAGAAGATGGTCAGGCCAGTGAAACCCCTGGGCCTACTGTCCTTAAATCTACAACTGAAGAACAAATTGTGGCCTCAAACGTACCACCTGTGGAATCTCTTGCTGCTCCCCCTGCTTCTTCGAAAACTACAGAAGAGACCTGCCTTGAAGCTGCTGACAAAACAAACGAGTTGAAATGGATACCTCCAGAACCTACAGTAAGGGAGGAAATGCGGACAACAGAAGAACTCATAGAGCATGTAAGTTCTCAGGAAGTAGAGATGCTCCGGATAGAATCAGAAACACCCCCTACTGAAACTGTCATGACAGAACCTGCATTAAAAAGTGAAATTGTACAACCATTGGTCAGGGCACAATATGAACCAAGACAGGCAATAGACTCTCCAGACATAATAAAGCCTCCTACTGTTGAAGCAACGCTTGAATATAAGGAGACTTGTGAACTTACATCTATGGTAATGTACACGACAAATGTTACAGTGAACTCCTTTTTACGAAATCCATTTACCCATTTCACAAATATTATTATTTCTAAACTAACACAAACATATTTTTTTTACAGGCAACAAAATTGGCAGAAGATTCTGCATTTCCAGATAAGCTGATTCAAAATGAAGAGGCCATAATTCAGTTAAAGATTACTCCTACTACACCCTATGAGCATGAAAGTATAGTACTGTCTGTATCAGGGGACAAGACAAACAACTTGAAGGTGAATGTTAAAAAGGACCAACAGGGACATAATATATTTCCAGTTTCCCCTGAATCATACAGTTCATCTGAGGAAGAGCTCAAAGACATTCAGAGGGCTAGTGAGTCTCCTTTGAAGGAAACTGCAGTGGAACTGGCGCGTATTAAAGAAACAGTGTGTACAAAGTATTATTCTGATTCTGGAGATGAAGAGTTCATACAGATAAAGGTAAAACAAACGAGTGCAGATAAGGATTTGTCACCAACTTATCACCAAAGTTACATCACAGAACAGGTCAAAGAAAAAGACCACCATATTGTGCATGAAGTCAGTGATGCCGATAATGAAAGTACTGGCCATGAAGCTAAAAGGACCATAAAGCAATGTAATGTATATGAAGAAAGTGCTGATAGTTGCATTTTGTCTCAGGAACAAGAAGCCCAAGTAGGTCAGACCAGTCCTGTCTATAAAACAGTAAAAACATGTCTTCTTAATGATAACAAAATGGAAGAAACCACAGACCTTAACAGTACAAGAGCTATTTCTCTACAGCAGAATGTTCCTGTCACTCAGATTTCTGAAGAGGAGAGTTTAGCTGAAGACGTGTCAAAAGACGGTGGATCATCCAGCATGCAAGCATCCCACGTCACTTCAGGAACGTCATCACCTACGTCGTTGTCCTCACTTGGTGAAGAAAGTGATAGCAGTCCATATCACAAGAAGGAGAGTTTAGAGGGCAAGCAGCAACGGAAAGTTAAACATAGGCAAGGTCAACCCCTTCAAACTGTAGCAGACTCTTCTGAGGAAGAAGAGATCCTGGAGGAAGGAGACAGACTTTTAGAAGAGGAGATACATTGGGAAACTGATCAAAGGCAGCTCAAAAAGTCTTACAAAAAATCCAATAAAGAAAAAGACAAATTGCTGGATCATCCACCAAATAGTCACTCTCAGACAGAGAGCATACCTCAAACTGATGAAGTATTGCCTGTTTCAGAAGTACAAATATATGAGACAGTTTCTTACTTGAATATATCACCAGGTACAGAGTCAGAACAAGAAAATGTTGTTAGTCACCAACTTCCACCAATGCATGATGTTGAAGAGAAACAGTTAAAGAGTGCAGAGGAGGTATATGAAGAAATTATGCAGAAAGCCCAAGAACTCAAAGCTATGACAAAGAAAATCACTCCACCTGAAATTGAGCCACTGTACGGAGGCATGCTGATAGAGGACTATGTTTATGAGTCACTAGTGGAGGAACCAGCACAGGCTATAGCAGTTAGTCATAATACTACTGAAGATCAATACTTGACTAATGTGTCTGTTCAAGAAACAGGAAGAAAGCTTCGAACACCAGATGAGGCCTATGAAGAGATGCAAAAAAATAAACATCTCATGCTAAAAGATCAAACAACTGAACATGTACAGGTAAACAAACTAGATTCCACTCTTGTTACTGACACTTGTTATGTGAATATATCAGAAAACTATGAGTTTACCAAGGACCAAGATGAAAATTGGGAGTGGTATGCTGAAACTGCAAATGATGAACTGCTGAATAGGGAAAAAGAAATCATGACACCAGGAACAAGTCCTACACAATCAACTCCTCTGTCACCGGTATCACCTTTGTCTTCGTCTAATGATTCTGCTGAAGTAATACAAATTCCCTCAAGTGGGGAAGAGGATAATGACAAGGATGAATTTGCAACTGAACCTATTGAGTGTGCTATGGAGCCTTATAGGGCTGAGTCAACCCCTGCACGAGATCAGCCTGTTACAAACGTTCTCTATCCCATTCCTGACCTAAAAATTACCCAGTGTTCATCTGGTGAAGACGAGGCTGAGGATGAAGAGAGCATCACACAAGAGCATGAAATAGGTGCATTAAATGGCATTGCTCAGTGTGAGGACAGATCAGAGGGAGCTTCTGAATTTATCGAATCTTCAGTAGAGGCACAGTCGATAGAGTCTGAGCCCACATCTTTTGGGTGTGAAATTCCTCTAGCAACACCAACACCTGAACGAATGTCCCCTGCTACTGGTTGGGATTCACAACCATCTCCTCTATCTCCACTTAGTACATCCTTAGATTTGACAGAATTTTCCTCATGCCTTGCAGATCAAACTGCAGGGCAAGCCTCCATTCCACTGAAAACCTATGTTACGAAAAGTTCAACAAATTTTGGATCTGATTCTGAACAAGTTATAATTTCAATAGGAGACTTAGCAACTGAAGAAGCACCCCAAGATTTAGTGAAAACTATTCCTTTATTTGACATTCATAGTCAAGAAATTGTATGCCCCTCCCAAATTGCTTCACCTTCCCAACAAACAGTAAAAGTCTCCACAGCTCCAAGTATACCTGGCATGTCTGCTTCTAAACCACCACTAGCTCCAAAGCAAGCAGAAGATTCTTCCTCAGCAGATAGTGCTGTTTCTGAACCAACCCAGGTTCCTAAGTCAGCTGACCTTTCAATTTCTAAACCACCACTGACTCCAAAACCAGTTTGCACTTCAAAGCCTACCTCAGATGCAATTATTGTTACAATGCAAGATGGGATATCACACCCTGATTCAGTTTTACAGACTGCACATTCAAAAACAATTCTAGAACCAATAAATATTGTAGATTATTCTACCTTTATGTCGACATCTACAGTAACTACAGTGTGCCCACATGAGCAAATTACAGTTTCCGTCTCAAGTCAAGCATCGAGTCCAACTTCAGACATAGCTACAGTGTCTTTCATCCCAGATTCTGCAACTGCACCAGCTTATGTGTCACAAACTCCAATTACATGCGGAACCTCAAATGTTTTTATGCCTCATGTTGCGTTTCCTACGTCAGTGCACCCAATTCATGTAACATCTTTAGATCCCATTTCTAGAAATACTGGAAGAGAGCATACATCTCCTATCATTGATTCAGAGGACGTTCCAGTTATTGTCGAAATGCCAGACCTAATGTCTTCACCTTCAGAGTATCCAATTCATAGTACAGTTGTATCAAACACTTCAGCTATAACAAGTACCTCAACCATTGATAAAAGGCATATTTCTGCCCTAACTGCAGTATCAACATGCTGCTCAACAGACAATCTCACTACAGTCCAAAGCATATCTGTTGCAATGTGCGTTCCTTCCCCTTCCTTATCTGTGGAAAAGAGCTATATTTGTTCAACCATTTCAGAGGCAAAAAAACCAAGTGCTCCTGTCGATTCTTTCATACAACACCCACATGTTTCCCCCACTATTCCTGCTACAGATATTACAGCTTTGACCTCAGCTAGTAAAATTCCTACTCCTTGTATAGATAATGACAAATCACTTGTGGAAGCAACAACAGCCCATGAATTCCCTGTTGCAGTTTCACAAACCTGCCAGTCTGAAGACCATGCTGCAATAAAGGTTTTCCCAACTATAAATCCAACTGTAACCTTAGTAACTTTACCTTCTCTACCAACTCAGTCAATAGTTGTGGACACAAAGCCAAAGTCAGGAACTGTTCAACCTGGAGTAGATGGCTCTCATACTATGACCCCTGCTCTGCAGACAAGACATGATACTGCTATCGTTTTGCCAAATGTTGGAAATATACCGATGACAAAACAGGAATCACAGGATATTATTACTAATATGATGGCTACATCTGTTCAACAAGTTACAAGTCCACCTGTTGCTGTGAGTATATCCCCTGTTTTCAGTTCAGATGCTTCTCTTCTTGTGGGACTGGAAGCTAGCTTGCCTAGTGACTTAAGTTTTGTGTCAACACAACTTGAACCTCAAGTGGCAAATATTTCCAGAGAAAGGGCAGATAAACCAGTTATTGATTTTCCACCACCACCTACAGCTTCACCGCCAGCTCTACCACCTGATAGTTTACCTAACGCACCTTTTAACCAACAGTCTCTGGTACCCTCTACTACTGAGACCATCAAATATATAGCCAGCCAAGCACCTATGGCATCAGTGAAACAAGTTGCAACCACTATACACAAGTTACCTCCCCCAGTCCCACCTAAGCCGTTTCTACCAGGTGGCCTAGTGTTTAGTCACAAATCAAGAGAAAGTGTAAAACCATCAGGAATAACTGAATCTGCAATTGCCAGTGTTGGGCATGCTGCAACTTTACCAAGAACAAGAGAACCTCCCAAGGCCCTTACATTGTCCTTGACTGCCCCCACTGATATCAAACACAGTATTCCATCTCCAAAATCTCCCTTGTCACCTAGATTTGCTAAAACTCTTGAGACATATGTAGTTATAACATTGCCATCAGAACCGGGATCACCAGTGGAAGGTATTACAACCCAAGCTCCATTACGCAGACCATCTCTGCCAACTCCTAAGCAGCAAGATCTTGCGATGGTATCAACAATGTTTACTCCAACTGTGGTGTCTGTACCTCTTACCATGATTTCCCATCCTGATGTAGTTATCCCACCAAAAGTAATGTCTGCCCCTGTTATGACAGCAGCGGTTATTCCAGCACATACCAGAGATTCTAAACCAGATGAAACAAATAAGAAAGCAATACATAGTCTATCTACTATGATTTTAACAACAGATATGACAGTTACTCCAGCGTCAAGTATGGTTTCAGTCACACAGTCAGAAGAACCAAGCATTGCTTCTGTCCCCCAAGCAGAAACTAGTGTATTACCAACCAACATTTATGAGGAAACAGCTACCTACTGTGCACCAACTATGACCACATCAATATATCCTGCACCCACTGTAGCTTCATCAGTTCTGACTGAAATCCCAGACCTGTCTATAGAAACCAAAACGAATATTGTGTCAACAGAGATCTCAGCATCAGCATCAGATATAGTTTCAGTACCGCATTCAACAGAAACAAGCTTTGTTTTTGTGCCCCAAATAGATACAGTTATGCAACCAGTCCAAAAGGAAACTTATCAGGAAAAAGCCATTAACTTTGCACCACCTGTGACCAGAACAATATATCCTGGACCAACAGTGGTTTCCATACCCTCTGAAACATCTTCAGTTGTGGATGAAATTCCGGACATGTCTAAAGAACCAAATATAAATACTGTGTCTACAGTGATCTCAGGGCCAGAAACAAGTGTGATTTCAGTTTCATACTCAGTAGCACCAAGCCCTGTTTTTGTGCCCCAAATACAGACAGATACAATAGTACCAATCAAAAAGGAAATTTATGAGGAAAAATCCATTTACTCTGCATCACCACTGAGCACAGCAATATATCCTGCAGCAACAGTGGTTTCTGTAACATCACCAGATACATTGCTTACAGTATCAGTTGTTGCTGAAATTCCAGCCATGGCCACACAACCAAAAACAAATAATATGTCACCAGTGATCTCAGCTACAGAATTGGATGCCACTCATATTTCAGCCCCGCAAACTGAACGTCAATCAGTTGCACCTAGATCACTGCTAATGCAAGAAATACCTGTAGAGCTCACACCAGCAGCTGTTACAGCAAGTATTAATCCAACATATTCAATGGAACCTTCAGCTTCACATGATATCATGGAAGGGCCTGAGAGGCAAATGATTCAAACAGTTTATCCCGCTCCTATAGCAAAGACCAAACTCCCAGTGTCCACAGATAATCTGGCTGTAAAAATGTTGGAAATGGAAAAAGAGGCTAGTTCCACAAAAGCTCCATCTTCTGACCAGATTCAACAGCACCAAATATATTTTGAATCACAACAAATAGTGCCGTCATTGCCTACATCAAAATATATACCAACTGCACCAGTAACATTTGCTCAATTCAAAAAATCAGTTGAGAGTCAAGAAATAAGAGCAAGTGATGAAGTATTGTCCAGCATGAGCCAACTGTACTCTACAATTGCAACAACTGAACAGCACCAATATGCATTACCCAATATTTTGGCACAAGTTGTCACGACTGAAGTCCAGAGAACTACGACGGTATCTGTTGTTCAAGAAAGAATACCTCTAGAACCTATTTCAGATCCTACATGCAGACAAGCAACACCTAGACAAAATGGAAAAACACACTGCATTGATGATGTTGTAGATCTCACAAAATTAAAGGTCAGTGTTTCAATGACTGAAAAGGGAATGGATCTGACATCGCCCGAGCCAAATCTGCATGCTTTCTTAAATGATTCATATAGTCGACAGATAACAGCTGTGCAGCCAGAAATTGTAAACCTAAGTTCTGAAATAACTCCTGCTACAACACTCTCTGTCGTGACAGACGGGATCGCTGTTGTTACCTGCGCTGCAGCGTTCACATACAGCAATAATATTTCAGTTGACACACTCTCCAAGTTACAAAGTGATACTACAATGCCTCTACCTCTTAAAACATACAAACCATTTGAACCCCTGGCACAAATAGTGTACAGACCAGTGAATTCACAACCAAAACCAATAACCAATACAGCGATCCCCGTGAACCTATCATGTGGGCCCAGTGAAACTACTATACCTTCATCTTTACCTGTTACAATGACCCCACTAATCTACACACCTTCCAATGTACCTATTCATGTTGAACCTTCTGCAGCTGGAGCTATTGATCTCACACTAACAAAGCCAAAGAGAACTATGTTGGCTCTTACTACATCCACTGGAGTGGTTACAAGTGTCGTTGAAGATGATGTGGCACCTGTAGATCTGACAGCAGGGAGGCGAACTGTGTGCTGTGACATCCTTTATAGACTTCCATTCACAGGAAGCTGCAGAACACAGCCTCCAGAAACTACAACAGATAAACAGTTTGGCTTAAGAAACTATGATCATCTTAATGCCACAACCCTAGGTCCCAATGATCTCAGTAATGTAAAAACATTAGAGCTTGGCAGTAATTGGAAACAACAAGCTGACTTGGTCACAAAAAATGGATTTGTCAGGCAAAATGATGCACCAGATGGGGCAATCGATTTGACATCAGCAAAAATGTCAAGAGGTCAGTATTACAGTGCATGTGTATTCTGGTATTTTCCAATTTTCGTGTCATGTTTTCTATTTTTCTTGAGTTTTTTTAACATATGAACAGGCTCTGATTATTTTCATTCATTTGTTCTTTTTCTTTTTTTTATACAGATGCATGCATGTGCCTTCGTGTTCTCCCTCAGTGTTTTGGCTTTGCATCATGCTAGTATGACACAGAATGATTTATGCATGCTCTCTGGTTTCCTCTTTGTAGTAATTTTTACAAAACAGCATGGCCTACGTATATATTCTAGGTGAGACTACTTGATTTATTGAACTAAAGTGTAAATTTCCAACCACTACAGATGAAGCCCTGGACTACTCAAAGAAAGGGACAATGTCATTTTCTGGGATAACCACCACTTGCTGTTCCCAAGGAATGTCTTCAGGAAACAATACTGTACTAAGATCATCAAATGGAGTTGTGTATTCATCTGTTGTTCCACCCATTCCATCCACATTCGTAATTACCACTCAGCCAGGCTCAGTATTCAGTACAACATGCAACAGTCTCACCACTATAACAGAACCGTTTTCAACACAGATCCAGGCTTCGCCATATGATCTAATGAATTCCACTGAATGCAGCCAATCATTATTCTTAGAAACCGATCCAGCCAAGGATATATTGCCTTCTGCTCTCGCTAATCTGCTTCCATCAATATCAGCCTTCCCAGAACTATACTCTGATGCTGCTCTTGAGGTCATTGCAGCCTCTCTGGATGCTCTCGTCTCCCCAAATTTCCCTACCTTGGATGACAGCAAGAGTCAACAGTACCAAGCTGAACATGAGTTTTTGCAATTAGAGAAACTGAAGCAGCTGTGCCTAGCTGAGGAACTTGAATGGGAGAGACAGGAGATACAACGTTATCGTGAGCAGGAGCAGCTAATAGTTCAAAAGGAATTAGAGGAACTGCAGAGCATTAAGCAACAGCTATTACTGCAGCAAGAAGAAGAACGCAAGGCTCATCTCATTCTTCAACAGGAGACCTTTGCCCAGCAGCAGCTACAGCTTGAGCAAATCCAACTGCTACAGCAACAACTACACCAACAATTACAAGAACAGAAAATATATCCATATGGCATAGATGGTATATCTAAAACCAGTAACTCAGGTGTTATCCTGGATTCCCAGTACTGCAGAGGAGATAATGGGAAGTACTGGCCAGTGAAGGATGACAATATATTATCAAAAGTGACTGTCTCTTCAACTAGCCAAGATTGGCAAACTGCTCCCTCTTCTGATTTATTGCAGCATAATCTGAATATACCGAAATCAGAAGATGATCTTAAAGAAACAGAGGAACCTGAACAGGATTCAGAGAAACAGCCTGCCACAGTCAAGCAAGTCACTGGGCAAAATGTAGGGTTAAGTAGTAAGAAAATAAGTAGTAATTGCGTTCAGACAGATGAGGAGGAAGGATTGGAAAGACCTTACCCTGGGAGGAGAAGGAGAAGTAGGAAAAGTGTAGACAGCTGTGTGCAAACTGATGACGAGGATCAGGATGAATGGGATGTCCCTGTTAGAAGCAGACGCAGGTCTCGCTCCAGCAGATATGCAGATGGAGAAAAGCTTAAAGGCTCCAAAGTGTCCAGCATTGCAATCCAAACTGTAGCTGAGATTTCAGTTCAGACAGATCATTCTGGAACGCTAAAGAGGTCACCAGTGCGAGCTCAAGTCGATACTACATTTGACCTGCACAGAGGAGAAAGTGACTCAGATTTTACATCTGACAAAGATAAGAAACATTCAACTCCCATTGAAGTTGGTGTCAATGCTCATCTAAAAGCAGATGGTATTGCCATCTCTTCAGTACCCAAATCTTCAAAGGTTTTGTACTCCCCAGTCTCACCAGTGTCTCCTGGAAAGAGCACTCAGAAAATGCTAACAGCTGAACCCCCAAGACACCCAAGTAGCCCAAGATCACTGAAGGCCTCTCAACGATCTCTGTCTGATCCCAAGTCTCTGAGTCCCACAACTGATGACAGACTTATGTACCAGTACTCAGATGCTTGTTCAGTAAGTACCATAATAAATGCAGCGGACATCAATAGTCTACACACCCATGTTATGATTGATTTTTTTCATATTAGAAATTAAACCAAGATAAATCACATCAGATATTTTTCCACCTTGATATGTGCTGTGACAATGAACATTCATGTCTAAAGCAAATATACGGTAAACATTTTAGGGGAAAGAAACTGAAAAACAAGACCCTGTTACATAAGTGTGCCCAACCCTTAAGTCTAACAACTAAGTGCATATTGATTTGGCAATTTTATTCCACTTTTACTGGAAAAATGCTGTAGATCTATCAAATTGGATGGGGGTTTCTTATGCACGGCGTTCTTCAAATCATTCCACAAGTTTTCAAAAGGACTTAAGTCTCATCTCTGACAGAGTCATTCTTAAATATTGATCATCTTTTGAAGCTCTTCCTTTCTTGACTTCCTTTCTTGCTCTGGGTTATTGTTGTCCTGGTAGGTGAAAGGTTTCATCATCGTCAGTGGTATGACAAAAGGCCTGAAGGTTTTGTGCCAAACTAGAATAGTATTTAGAGCTATTCCCTTGACTAGAGCCCAGGTATCAACTGTAGGGAAGCAGCCCCCTAACATGATGCTACCACCACCATACTTCACTGTGGGTATGATATTCTTTGGGTTGTCTTGATTTGCACCAAACACATACAGTAGAATTTAGACTTATTTGAATAAAAGTCCTAGCTTGGTCTCAGCAGACCATAACTCATTTTGTCAAATGGTTTGGGGTGATTCAGGTGGATTGGGTAGTTTGTTACATGAAAAGACATCCATATAGCCACCCTACTGTATATCCCAGACATGTAAAGAATAAAAGACATTATCACATGTGACTTGGCCAGATATGTCTGCAGCTCCATTAATGTTGCTGTACGTCTCTTGGCAGCCTACATGGTAAATTTTCTCCTAGGCTTTTTGTCCATTTTAGAGGGACTTCCAGTTATTGGTAATGACACTGTGGTGCCCCTTTGCCTCTACTTGTTGAGGATGGCCTTAACAGTGGTTCATGGTGTATATAATGCTTTGTCGATTTATCTTGTACCCCTCTTCTCATTGATACTGTACCTTCCAGGAATTAGGTCCTGTGCATACTTTGCATGCTCTTTTGTGGACCTCAGCTTTAGTACTTGCAGGAATCTAGGATGATATCAAGAACATCTTACAGAAACAGCTAAACTGTATTCAAGTTTAATCATAATTGCATAATTTATGACAGGTCTGTGATAATTACTTAATTAGACATTCAAACAAAAATCTAATCTAGCATATTTGCACAACACATAGAATATAATAAAATACCAAATATATTGCAAGTCCTTTTCTTCACTGACTTTTTATTTCTTTGAACATTTCACCAGATTGTTTTGCTATATGACAAGACATGATTTATCTTATTTTTTATATCAGAAAAACCTGCAATTTTAGCTTGGGTGTGTAGACTGTATACACACACACACACACACACACACACACACACTGTCTGTGTGTGCCTGTGTGTTTACTTTTTTCTTTTTTATTCACAGAATTGGCTTGTTTCTGTGTAGATTGTAAATATGTAATAATAAAAGTTGAAGAGCTCAAAAAGGCTGTCCTCATTGAAGGCCTTTCCTAAAGCATTAAAAGTATATTTATTCATACCTAAAGTAAGATGCTAATTGTGTTTCAATTTCCAGAGCAAAGGTTCACAGAGCAGTACCCCAGTGGGCTCTCACAAAAAAATCAAGCGTACCCTTCCTCATCCACCACCAGACGATGACACTCTTGTTGGCTCTTTGGGATACAGTACTGGTTCGTCCCGAAGAAGAATGTGCCGAAATACCACCATGGCTCGAGCAAAAATCCTCCAAGATATTGACAAAGAGTTGGATTTGGTTGAGAGAGAGTCTTCTAAACTCCGCAAGAAGCAAGCAGAACTGGATGAGGAAGAGAAAGAGATAGATGCCAAGCTGAGGTATCTTGAAATGGGTATTAATAGAAGGAAGGAGGCTTTATTAAAAGAAAGGGAGAAGAGAGAGAGAGCATATTTACAAGGTGTGGCAGAGGAGCGTGACTATATGTCTGATAGTGAGGTTAGTAATAACAGAGAGACACGAGGTAATAGTCATGGACGGGAACGACCAAGGACTGCCCCTCAGTCAGAATTTAATCAGTTCATTCCACCACAGACTGAAGCTGATTCTCAGTATGCACAACTTGCATACTCTCATTATCAGTATGCCTCCCAAAGTGATTCCCCAAGTCACTACTCCCAGCAAACTCTGTACCAACAGCCATCACTTTATCATCAACAGGTGTCTCCCTATCAGACCCAGTCAATGTACTCTTCAGTGCCAACACTTAGCCAACAATCACAACAAACAGGTTATGACCATGCCTCCCAGCTCCTTTTAATGCAACAGAAAACCCGGCAAACTACTTTGTCTGACTTGGAGCCAAAGATAACCACTAATTACGAGGTTATACGGAACCAGCCTCTCCTAATTGTCCCCACATCTACAGAGAGTGCATACGGAGTCTCACATCTTGCAAGTAAATACAATAACCTAGACCTGAGGATTGGGCTTGAGGAAAGAGGTAGCATGGCCAGCAGTCCAATGTCCAGCATTTCAGCAGAGTCCTTCTATGCAGACATTGACCATCATAATGTCAGAAACTATGTTATGATTGATGACATAGGAGAGCTCACCAAGGGATCTAGAGGCTTGGGCTCAAGCTTCAATGTTCCTGATAAAGATGTAAGCAAAAGTGATCGATTACTTTGTGTTGCTGATGTTCGCCGAACAGCCGATGTGACTGACTTCATTGGACCTCTACAGGCCACTTCGCGGTTACATTCATATGGTAAACCAGAGGAGGACTCAATGGAGGAGCCATATGAGCTAAAATTGCTAAAACAGCAAATCAAGCAAGAGTTCCGGAGAGGCTCAGACAGTCTGGAACAACTCACAGGTCTTCCTCATTACCTACAAACAGAGAGTTTTAGACATTTTCCTAAATCTGAAAAATATAGCATTGGAAGACTTACACTTGAAAAGCAAGCTGCTAAGCAACTTTCAGCCTCTGTCCTTTACCAGAAACAGTTAAAGAATAAAAGAACATTAATTGATCCTAAAATTACAAAGTTTTCCCCTATACAAGAGAGCCGGGACCTGGAACCTGATTACAGCAATTTTTTATCCTCCACTGGCTCAGCAATGGGAGGGCTGTCCAACAGAGCAAGGCTGCTTCAGGATGAGATCACCTTTGGCCTGAGGAAGAACCTAGCTGAGCAGCAGAAATACCTGGGCTCTACACTTAGCACCAACCTCGCTCAATCACTGAATCTTGGTCACTCTGTCAACTTTGCCCCAAACTTGAGATTGTCCCACCCAGATGATGGTACTTACCCTAGTGGCACCCGGTCCAGACCTACTTCCAGGCCTTCCTCTGTATATGGACTTGATTTATCTATAAAACGAGACCTTTCCAGCTCTTCACTAAGGTTAAAGTCAGAGGGTGAAGGCATAGACTCCCCATTTGGAATAGCAAGGGCAAAACCAACAAGTTTACCTATCAGCCAAAGTAGGGGCCGCATTCCCATTGTGGCACAGAACTCAGAAGAAGAGAGCCCACTGAGCCCAGTTGGGCAACCCATGGGTATGGCAAGGGCATCTGCAGGTCCACTACCACCTATCTCTGCCGATTCTCGAGACCAGTTTGGTTCCAGTCACTCTTTACCAGAGGTACAGCAGCATATGAGAGAAGAATCACTGACACGTGGCTATGATAGAGATATAGCCTTCATTATGGATGATCTGCAGGGAGCTATGTCAGACAGTGAAGGTAAATTTGCTATGTAACTTATTTAAATGCATTGATCAACATTTGTGATATGCATG
Source organism: Chrysichthys cranchii (assembly GCA_030068335.1). Lineage (NCBI taxonomy): Eukaryota > Metazoa > Chordata > Actinopteri > Siluriformes > Claroteidae > Chrysichthys > Chrysichthys cranchii. The sequence goes on along the minus strand of JAQMCW010000036.1, from coordinate 5,753,459 downwards.
GCTAAAAGGGTTTTTTTTGTATCTGTGTGTTCTAGGTTGGTTTTATAACTTCATATTTCTGACATTTTTTTGTACTGTGTATTCAGTACATTGCTCTATGTTTGGATTATGTACTTTTTCAATTTTCTGCTTTTCTTTTAGTTATAAATAATATATTAACATGGAATATATTAATTTTTGCATTTGATCTCTCCATTAATGTTGCAGTTCCTTTGCATGCTCATTTTATTTTTTCCTCTTTTATATAATATAAAAAAATGCATTGATATTTTATTATACTGTATACCAGGTGCCTTAACAAAAACATGAATGAGTGAGGTATAAAACAAATATTCAATATAGCATAGTTTCACATTATAATGAGATGTTTTCTCTAAGGAAAATATAATTACTGTTAAAATAAAAAATATTTTTTTTTAAAATAAACAATTATTAGCAATTTGGGCTAGAACCTTAAAATTTGGGATCTCTAACTTTATCAAAATATGTTATATTTAATTATGTCAAATGCACATATTTTTGTCAATTATAATGGTATTCATCTGATTCATTCAATAACATTTAAATACATTCAATTAAATGGTAGTAACTCTTTTTTGTGTTTAGCAGAAATGTCTTAGAGTGCATTAAGTGTCTCTTAGTGGGTAAAGTATATTGATTGATTCAGACTATTTACTGGTGTTCCTTCGTCATACTGCCTGGATGACATTAATCCACATAAGCAAAATGCAAAGGTTTTTTTTTCTCTAACCTCATTTAAATGACTGAATTACATAATGCATAACTGTATTAATATGCATAACATTACATAATGAATTGCTAAATTACATATTTGGTCAATGTTACCAAATTGTATCTTATACAGTGGAATCAAAATTAGAGAACAACCTACAAGTTCCTAAATGTCAAGGTCACTACGTAGTCCACTTAATGATTAACAAACAATTAATATTTTATGAATACATTAAATTATTTATTTAAATGATAACCTCTCTTGAAGGATAGGTAGCCATGAGGTTACCAAGATGATGTTTGAAATCAGGAAGTGCCTTTCTTCATCATCTCTAATATACATTTAATTATTGTCTTCACTTGGTTCTGGTATGTATTGTTTTTGGTCTGGTCTTCTAGACCTTGATTACGCTCAACCTAAAGTAACACTGCAATTAAAACAATACTTTAAACCAACAATAAGGACTCTCTTTTCATATCAAGGAATTGTGTGGCTTATTTCAGGTATAAAATAAATCTTAGCACAGACGTAAGACCAAAAAGTATCTACTTTTAGTAAACATTGACTCTAACACTTCCCATTTTTTGAGCTTTGTTTTGTCCATCTACACTTTTTTTAAGTCTGCATTATTATAATACACTAGGTCTACTACATTTCATTCAGGAATTGAATTAGAAGGTGAGGAGGTGAGGGTCTTCCTACTTCTATTATGGGTGCCAGGAATGTGTTAATCTTTAGGAAGATTTCTGATATATATATATATATATATATATATATATATATATATCACTGATCCCTCGCTTATCACGGGAGTTAGGTTCCAGAACCAGCTGCGAAAAGTGAAAATCCACGAAGCAGCGACCATGTAATTATGTTTTTTTTAAAATATATTTTAGGCCTCTATAAACCCTCCCACACTCTTATAACCATTACCTGCACAGTTATAGAGCATAAACCCTTTATATTCTCTTAGATATCGGGTAAGATTCATTGAAATTATGTACTGTATGTACAGTAAACACAG
>JAQMCW010000036.1:5734001-5745307 GCA_030068335.1 Chrysichthys cranchii | reverse complement strand
AGCACATAAAGACGTCGTGGCACCGTGGAGCATGACACGAAACTCTACAAAATAAATATTAAAACAACTGAACTTCAACTGATAACATACCTAGATATTCTTTAAAAATAAAACACCACAACAGGACTACACAATTAACTCATTTTACCATATTAAAACTTTACAATTCATTTTCATCACAAGCAGCATTAAACACTCCCCTCTGCCTCAATCAGGAAGTTAACAATGGCGTAAAGACGGCAGTCTTAAAGTGACGGTACCCAGAATACACACACTTCCAAATTGCATTTTTTTCTTAAATGGGACTGTGGGCTGAACACAAATATTTTAACTACTTTTAAATAATGTTGGTGAAAAATGTTGGTGAAGTCTCAAACAAACAGGAAAAACAATAAATTCTAAACATATAATTTCAACCTGCTTACATAAGCTAGGCTAAGCTAGGCTGAGATGCCTAAGGTAGGCTAAGTGGTTCAACACATTTGTTCGACTTACGATTTTTTTGACTTACGATGGGTATGCCCATTGTAACTTGAGGACTACCTGTATTTGTAACACCAGTAAGAGCCTTAAATTAAACTTTATTTGTTGGTATTTGTGATCTGCATACTTACTGTATGTGCTATATTGTAATGGCATTTGAGATATTTTCATATTCTCCATTAAATGTCTAGTACTCTATCAACATTTATGTAGTTTATTAAAAATGAATGTTAGAATTTATCTGCTTAGGGATTGTTAAGGCATCTGGGCTTTGCCTTAAATGTCATTTGCTCAGTTAAAATGTAACACACCAAACTGTAGATAGAGCTTATTCATAATAATATCAAAGTAGCAATAGAAAATGAGTTGTTCTGATCAATTTGGAAACCCACTTGGTCATAGTACACATACAGCTACATAAATATGAGTGTAATTGTTTTTACATATAATATAACTAATTCAGTGAGAGTTTTAAATATGTACAGTATAATTGAATTACTGTTCATTAACTGGGAAGAACCTAGTGATGGGGCTAGATGTTTAGATCAGAGCAAATATTTGAATTATGTTCTTCTGTTATTTAGCCATGGAAGCATATCATAAGCAAAGGGCCTGTCTAAGGAGCTGCGTTTTTCATTTGTGTAAGTGCTGAGAAGCTGGTCTTGAGAGTGGTTGGGCTTGCAGTGCTGTTTCTAAGCTGGACGTCTTTCCCTCATTTATTTCTTCTTGTTCTTTCTTGGCAGACACTTTCCACTTACTGAGTGGCGTGTTTCAGGACTCATTTAAAAGGAATGCAATGTGCAAGTGTGTGTGTGTGGGTGTGTGTGTGTGTGTGTGTCTCTTCCTGCTCTTGCATTTATAAGATTTGTTTACTTCATTTATTGTGTGTATGGTTTGAAATGTTAATTACAAAGATTCAGCAGTCTCAAAAAATGCTTTATGAGTGCTGACCACAAAGTTTGAAAAAGTAATTTGAAGAACAAGAGAATCTAGAACAAACTAATGTAGAGTTTTTCACACTGTGTCAAAGGTTTTGGAAATTGTTGCCTATGAAAATGGATGTTTTGCGTCATCAGTATGTGTCAGTCTGGTTTCATAGATGTCTTTATTTTCACCACGTTTTTTTGGTGGCCGTATTGTGTGCACTGCAGGAATGCAGGTCCTGGAGTGGAATGGAATCCCTCTGATGGGAAAGACCTATGAAGAAGTGCAGAGCGTTGTGTGTCACCAGAGTGGGGAGGTAGAGATATGTTTGCGCCTGTAAGTCTTTTTTTTTATATATATATATATCACATATCTGTTACTGAATTATTTGAGAATTCCCAGTTCACAAGGAGGCTTTTATTTATTTTTTTTCAAATCCAACATCTTTTAAATGTGCAAACAAATAACAGGACCGAACGTAAATGTCTAGATGAATGTACTGAATAAATATTCATTTTACTTCTGTGTAGAGATCTAAATATGCGCTCAGACTCAGACAGTCCCAAGTATCTAGAGCTGCAGTCTCAGCTAAAAGTTGGTAAGTCTCTTTATGCTGAATGCATATACAGTGTTTTAGTTTTCTCCAGCAGCCAGAGAAAATCACATTGTCACTTTCTAGTCACTGCATATAGTGTTGCTTCAGTGTGCCATTTTTTTTCCTAGACAATATTTGAACATTGATCTATTTTTAGATTACTAAAGCATCTGGTGTTGATCTTAAAAGTTATTTCCCCTGTCGTTGTGTTATCACACCTGCTACAATAAAATACAGGGCTGCATATCAGCGTACTGCTCATACTCTCAGAAGAAGACCTATAGCCCTGCCTTTCCTAATAAATAGAATTGTTTCTTTGTGTGTGTGTGTGTGTGTGTGTGTGTGTGTGTGTGTGTGTGCATAGACTATGTCTTTAATACATTGTGGGGACACAAAGTAGTGAGATATAAGTTATTATATAAGTTATTACCGATTACCTTATGGGGACATTTTTCCTGTCCTCACAATGCTGAACTCAGTTTCTCGAAAATCTGTCAATACTGAAATAGCCAACACTGTTGCATTTTGTTTGGTTAAGTTTAGGGTTAGGAAAGGGTTAGGGTTATGCTTATAGAAATGAATGGGTGGTCCCCACAAAGATATAAATACAAACGTGTGTCTGTGTTGCAGCTGAGCACCAGCGTTCTCCGGGTGTTGATCCTAAGCAGTTGGCTGCAGAGCTGCAGAAGGTCTCTCAGCAGCAGGCTCCTTCCTCTGTGCTGACTGTGCTGGAGAAGGCAGGACATCTTCACTCAGCAACAGCATCCACTGCCTCCAGTGGCGTACCCAGCCCTGGACAGCCTGGATCTCCCTTGATCAGCAAGAAACGTCACAACAAGGTAAACCAGTGTGTAGAAACAAAGAGGCAGACATACAGAAAGCCAAGCAGGCACAGGCACGTAGAACGAAGAAGACAGACTGACAGATTACGTTACATTATTGTCATTTGGCAGACGCTCTTATCCAGAGCGACTTACTGTATATTTATTTCATTTATACAACTGAGCAGTTTAGGGTTAAGGGTCTTGCTCAAGGACCCAGCAGTGGCAGCTTGGCAGTGCTCGGATTTGAACTCCCAACCTTCCGATCAGTAGGCCAACGTCTTAACCCCCGGATAGATATGCAGATAGACAGACAGACAAACAGAAAGCCACCCAGACAGGCAGGCAAGCAGGTAGCGAAATAAGTATGTAGACAGCAGACACACTGACATGTATACAGATAGATGGGTAGGGAGGTACACAGACAGAAAGTCATGAAAATAGACAGACAGACAAGTAGACAGGCAGGCAGACAGATCCACTGGTAGGTAAGTAGGAAGGTAGGTGGGCAGTGGTAGCCTAGTGGTCAGGGCACTGGTCCTTCAGTCAGAAGGTTGTGGGTTCAAGGCTCAGGACTGACAAGGTACACTGAGGTACCCTGAGCAAGGTACCGTCCCCAAGCACTGCTCCCCGGGCGCTGTGCTGTTCAGCTGCCCCCTGCTTCACTTGGTGAATGGGTCAAATGCAGAGAAAGAATTTCACTGTATGTCACGCTGTGGTGTGTTTCACGTGTGACTATCACTAGCAAATTATTATTATTTTTATTATTATTAGTAGGAAGACAGACAGGAAGTAAATAGGTGGGTACGTTGGTAGAAATCCAGAAACCCAGTCACCTGGACAGGCAGGCATGTTGTTAAGCAGGTAAGTTGACAGTAGACAGACAGACAAGCAGATAAACAAGCAGACTGATTAAAAGAAAGACAGACAAACCGGTAGGCTGCCAGAAAGGCTAATGAGAAGGCAAACAATTAGACAGACAGGCAGGCAGGCAGACAGATAGGTAGCCAGACGGAGAGCCAGACAAGTAAGTAGATAGATAGATAGATGGATAGATAGATAGATAGATAGATAGATGGATGGATGGATGGATGGATGGATGGATGGATGGATGGATAGATAGATAGATAGATTTTTTTGCATAGTTCACTGTAGACTCTCTACAAATAGTCAAGAAACCATTTAGAGATTTCTAAGACTTCTGTCAATAGCGGGGGGGCACCAGCGGAGGTTGGTGGCGGCAAAGTGCCCCCCACGCTGGTTGGTGCCCCTGCCCCAAACCAATTGCCCATATGGTTAATCCAGCGCTGTACCTAAGCTATATATGTGAAGATCCACAAAGCTTCATAAATTCCTTCCTTTTAATGTTCCAGATAAGCAGCTAACTTGACTGGATGGAGACAACCGATACCGTTTAATGCTTTGCCATCAATACTGAGCTCATTTTTAGAAAGCTAGAATTTCTGTAGTAACTCTTAACAATTCTGCTACAGTATTTTTCGAGTGCCTGCTTTGATCTTCTATATAAACCTTGTGCTGGGTCCATATCCAGAAAATGGTTAGTTAGTTATTAGTTAGCATCTCCTGCTGTTGACTAGCACCTTCTCCCTTTTCCTTCCATTTTATTTGCACGTTCCAGTTTATAGCTCTTGATATTTATTAGATCATGTATACAGTATATTATTTGCCACAACTTCACACTCAGTTCATGTGGACTCTACTGATACATTTTATAACGTGTTGATGAAAGGTAGTTAAACACCATTTGATAAGCTGTTGAGAATCAGCCTGCTTCAATACAGTCTATAGATAGATACTGTTACAGACTGCTCATCTGTCTTCTCGATAGACATCACACATTATTTATTTGGCCTATCTGTTTATTTTCAGTCAGGTGAAGGGGTGAAACCACAACCACATCCCATCACTGGTGAAATACAAGTACGTCTGTCCTCTCACCTGACCTTGTTCTTACTCGGGAATCATGTTCAATGCATATAAGTGTATTTGGGACATGAAATCAGAAATTTATCATTCTGTTTTTTTATCATATAAGGCTACTATGAAAATGACCTTTATCATAACTAAATTCATGAGGTGCAATATGATATGGAGGATCATATTTTTTCTCCACAGCTGCAAATCAATTATGACAAGAATATGGGTAACTTGATCGTCCATGTTCTACAAGCCCGAAACCTTGCACCAAGAGACAACAATGGATATTCAGACCCTTTTGTTAAGGTGTATCTTCTGCCAGGGAGAGGGTGCGTATGGCCTGTAAACGTGCGTGTGTGGGTGCATATAAGAGACAGACAGAGAGAGAGAGAGAGAGGTCTTGTTTTGTCTGTGTGTGTGTGTGTGTGTGTGTGTGTGTGTTTGTGTGTGTATATGTGTGAATGTCTGTATGTGTGCGTGTATGTGTGTATGTGTATTGGCACACAACTGTTCTGGTGTGCTTGTGTAATTCCTTTAATGGTGTATGTGTCTCAAGTTGTTTTTGTGTATTTGTGTTTGTGTTGTCATACTTTTTTTTTTCTTTTTTTTCTTTTTTACAATTTTCTCCTACCTTGCTGATTTTCAGTATATTTTGTCAATTTCTTTCTCCCTGGTCTGTTATAACATTTATCAGAGGAAATAGTTTATCTCAACTAAAGTTTTTTTTTTTTTTTTTTTTATGTATCAGGGGTGTCAAACATGCGGCCTTTGGGTTGTAATCTAGTGAAAGATTAAAAAATATATATTATTTCACTAGGGCGCAAAATAGAGTAATGAACTTCATTTCATAAGCAAACTGAAAATTTGACGCCTTAACCATATCTCTTTCCAAAATAACTTGAAAACCGGGGATATTGCACATTACCTATGCAATAAGAACTTAAAAAAGCCCTAATTTTTTTAAGATATAACAAAAAAAAACATATTCAGTGAAAAATAGTTAGCAAAATTATATCTTATAACCTTAATCTTATGGGTTATGTTGTTTAGATTAATGACATTCTCGAGTCAAAGGGAGTGAATATTTATGCAAGCCTCCATGTAGTATATATGATTGAGCTATCGTTTATACAAGTTGCTGCTTTTTCATAATGAAATTTAGTAACTGACCTTTGTTCATATGTTTTGTTGACAGTATAGTACAGTTAAACTAATTGTGCATTCAGAATTTACGTGAACACATTTAAGAGGAGTTCAGATGAGTTACAGCCCAGCTGACACTGGACGAGGTGTAATGTGGCCCGTTACCAAAAACTGAGTTACCACCCCTGCTATTTACGCTGTCATTTATTAAGTGATGGTGGCTCAGACTCCAGTCCTGTTAGGCGACTGCACTGCGGAGTTTGAAATTCTCCCCCATATTAAACACCTGAGTCAACTGAGCAGTTCATTACCAAAAGCTTGAAGAAATGGAAGTAGAAGAAAGTAAACATAAACGTCTGTAGGTCGGTGGCCCTCTAGGACTTGAATATGATCCTCTTTTATTTAAGAAAAAATGCCATCCCACGTTGTTTAGGATGATTAAAAAATGCAATTAGTGTGCAGCAAAGTGAGTGATGTGCAATCACTCAAACGCTGTCTTCTTACAATTAATCGTTTAATACAGCACCCTCCATACGATTAAAACTTCATCCAAACTGCATACTGTTAACACTGCTCAATCCCTGAGCCTCAGTGTCTCTGCCTGATGCGTATGCAGTCAACAAACAGCAAAATCAATATGGCTTTCTCCGGTGTCAGGTATATAATGATATATCTACTATCTCCTAATGGCCATATCTCTGGAGTGTTTATAAGATTAAGGTACATTATCAGACCGGACACTCCTCTGGCTGATGCTAGGAGCTGGCCTATATACCCTACATTAGGTGTCGTTTTCCAGGTACATAATCTGGAATGCTCAGGCTAGCAGTTTCCTTCCCCTGTACATTTGTTCTTCCTCTTTCCTTTTCTTTTCTCTTGAATTCTCTGACTGTTTTCTGTTTGTTTGTCCGCTGTTGCATTCCTAACAAATCTCTGGATTGGTTCAGACAAGTCATGGTTGTCCAGAACGCAAGGTAGCGTGGTGCGCCTCCTTCCTTTCATTTGCTTTCTTTCCTCTGTGACTGTCTGTTTTTGTCTCGTGTTCATTACCGAACTGTGATTCATCTGAGTGGTGATTGGTGAGCCTGTCGTTGTGTGGTGTCTGAAATGTGTCATCAAAGCTACCTCAACATCTTCACCTCTGTGTATTAGGACTATGAGCTACATTTTTTTTTCAGCATAAACTGAATAAATTAGCTATTTAAAAAAAAAAAAAAAGCACGGCTTTAAATATGACAGGTTACAGAATATAAGGTTTAATTCTGTAAGGTAAAGCTTTACACTGAGATTCCCTTAAATTATGTTTAAATTGAATTAGTTAACATGAATAAACCATGAAGTTTATCATTACTAAACCTTAGTATAAGTAATGCTAAGGACAATGGGGTACACAGTTGGAGTAAAAGAACACGGTGTTCAATTATCCTCACACCACAGTAATTTACCAAATTAACAAATGATGCCATATGTTTATAGCTACATTTAATGTTTTGGAACATTAGTGCAATATTAAAAGTTAGTTGCTGTTATCACTAGCACTGGCTAGTGTTTATTTAATCCATGAATAAAATACCATGACACTAATCAGAAAAATATATATATACTGTATTTGGGATTTTTTTTTATTTATCAGTTTTAACCATGAACCAATTTAACCATAAACATTATAATCAAGGTGTTGGTCTTTTGGCTTAGGTGTTGGTTTTTTACTCACTGATATAAGAACGATATTTTTAAAAAGCACCATTTAGTACAAGTGTTAGTCGCTTTTTTGTTGATGATTCAGAAGTTCTACATGCATGTGTGAGCATAATTTCATGTATGACTCTGTGAACTAGTGACGTCATTACCATCATCTGCAATCCATATAGTATATCAGTCAATACAGTTTCATCTGAAGAAGAAATCTTTCATAATTTGCATAAATGTTGGTCATTCAATGAGGACAATATTTATAAACTGTTTAATTATATTGATCTTTCTGCAGAAACTGGTTAGTCACTATTGTAGTAATTGATATATTCAATTACTCAGATTATTCAGATCAGACTGGCTTTGAATTCCATCAGAAATTATAACTTGAGTAGTATTTAGTTTTATATGTTTAGTTGTCTTTTTTGTCTTATAGTCTATCTCTCTGTTTATAATACTACAACAGTGCTGAAAATAAGAGAAGAATTAAATATGTGCAGAAGACCCAGAACCCTGAGTGGAACCAGACTGTCATCTATAAAAACATTCACCTTGAGCAGGTAAAGATTAAGATATGGATTATGGGAGAAGATCTATTCTGAATGCACTACTTCTATATTTGTGAGGACACTCACTGACATTCACTAGCCCTAACCTTAACAAGCACAACTCCTAACCCCAACCCCAACACTAACCCTAACCCCTACGATAACCCCAACCCCTACAATAACCGCAACCGTAAACCCAATCCTAATCCCATCCCCAACCCCTACTGTAACCCCAACCCTAACACCTACGATAACCCCTACCGTAACCCCAACCCCAACTGCAACCCTAACCCCAACTGCAACCCTAACCCCAACCCCTACCGTAATCCCAAGCCTAACCCCTACGATAAACCCAACCCTAACCCCATCCCAACCCTAACCCCATCCCCAACCTGTACCATAACCCCAACCCTAACCGCAACCCTAACCCTAAACATGACCCTAGCCCCAACCCTAAGCTGATTCTTACCTGAATCCTAAAGCCAAGTCTTAACCTTCAAACAACCTTTTGAAGAAATGAGGACCAGCCAAAATGTCCTCACATCCCAAAGATGTCCTCACACTGTTGGATAAATACATGTTTTGGTACTCAGTATGTAGTATGTACACATGCACACACATGCACACACTATCAGAGTGTTACTGAAAGCTGACAAGCATGACAGTGCAGCTTTGTTTTTATTTGTAATGTCTCTTGGTTAAAACAATGGCAGGTATACATTTTTTCAGATTTGATGAGGTCGACAGAGACATGGTTAATGGAAAATTTATTATCGATATTTTCAAGGCAGCCAATCCATAATGTCAGGAACACATTGATGCAAATCGCAAAAGAGTTATTCAAAACACAATGCTGACGCAAAGAAAATTTCCAAAAAGAAAAATGTGCAGGAAACAGATCAAGCAAAAATAAATAAATAAATAAATAAATAAATGGAGTTTCTGGAGTCTGTGACAACAGTGATGTGTCCAACATAAACGTTTTGCTCCTGCTGGGATCTAGATTTGCTGTGTACATGTACTGTACGTTTAAAGTTTCCAGTGAGGTATAGGGAAAGGTTAAAAAGGTCACTGGAAAAGGCATGACTCTTGTGACTAATATAATGTGTGATATGTTTAACTTTCAGCTGAAGAGGAAAACCCTTGAGGTGACCGTATGGGATTACGCCAAATATTCCTCCAATGATTTCTTGGGAGAAGTGAGTCTGTCTTGTTAGCAACCTGATTTGATGTGTCAGAACACTTTAGTCAGTGTTAGTGTTATTTGCACTTTTCTCTAGAACATGTTGGACAGCTTTCAAAACCCTTACCACATCAGATCATGTAAAAAAAATTCTAAGGAAAATGGCAATAAGTGAGCTTATAACTTAATGACAATAATAATAATAATAATAATAATAATAATAATAATAATAATAATAATAATCATCATCATCATCATCATCTTAGGACAAATAATACCAGACTAACTGCTTTGCACTGTGTGCTGAGAAACTCTGTGTGTTATGTCTTGCAGGTGCTTATAGATCTGTCTAACACTGCTCAGTTGGACAATATGCCTCGCTGGCACCCCCTAAAGGAACAAAGTGAAAGCATCCACCATGGTAGAGGACATCCACCCCATGGAGGAGGTGGAGGATCAGGTGGCCAAGGAAGCCAAGGAGGCCATGGAGGTCAGGGAGGCCCTGGTGGATCAGGTGGACCCGGGGGCACAGGAGGGCAACCAAACAGCGAGCAATCCCCCAAAACCTCTGTCATCAAGAGCAGAAGTCATGGCATCTTCCCTGACCCTGCTAAAGGTAGTCTACTTAGAATCTGCCTCTGTACAGCACAATATTCCCTTGGTGAATTAGCACAAGCATAATTACTAGACAAAAAATGTATACTTTTAGATACTCAGGTCCCCACTATTGAGAAATCCCACAGCAGCCCAGGCAGCTCAAAATCCTCTTCAGAGAGTCATCTGCGTTCACATGGCCCCTCTCGCAGTCAGAGCAAGAGCAGTGTTACCCAGGCTCACCTCGAGGATGCTGGGAACGCCATCGCTGCCGCCGAGGCCGCAGTTCAGCAAGCCTGCCTCCAGCCAAGTAACCTTACCCTTTACACATGAGTGCACAGCTTATCTCTGTTTTTTCTCATGTTCTCTCACACTCGCTGTCATTTTGGCCCTGCCCCACATGTCTACACCTATATGTATAATCATTTTCATTTTTAATATTGACTCTTTTTAAGAGCAAAATCTAATAATAGATAAATGACATCTAAAATTAATGCCTACAGTGTATTCACTCTCTTGAACTTTTCCACATTTTGTAGGGGGCCAACCTGGGGTGAAATTGACTTAATTAGGCTCATATGCTATGTGTCTATGCGCTATGGCCCTTCATGTTAACGTTAGGAGATATCACCCTATTGCTGTGAAAGCCCTACATTAAGTCTTCAATCAAACTGCCATCATAAGTCACATATTTAGTTTAATGGAGTCCACCTGTTTGTCACAGAGCTCTCAACATACTTAACAAACAACATCATGAAGAACCAGCAGGTATCTGAAACGGTTCATGTTTTGATTATAATAAATATTTATTTTCGCCAAACGTTGAACATCACTTAGCACACCAGTTCATCCATTAAGAAAAATTAAAAGAATATAGCATGATGACAACTTTGTCTAGCAGAGGCTGTTCACCAAAAGTCAGTGATTGGTTAAGGGTTGCATTCTAGCAGGCATTGGTCAAGGGGGAGGGATACTTATGAAGGGACAAATGTCTATCGAAGCTTTGTGTCATAGAAAAAATTGGTTTGCACCAATAAATGGTAAAAATCACAATTAAGTCTGTTTCAATTCCAAGTTGTGACACTTAAATTTGAAGGGGTGTGCACAATTTTTAATTTAACTTCATCCCTGTATTTATTACTTCATCCTACTGCTAATATTAGGGAAAAAAGGGAATACAGTCGTCCCCCGCAATACCGTGGTTCACGTCTCTCGGATTCACTCCATCGCGGATTTTCAAATTTTGATTCGCGGAATTTTTTGGCTTTCGTGGGACTCCGGAATAAAAAATTTCGTTTAAAAAAAATATTCATTCAAACATTAAAAGAACATTTAAATCGAAATAAAACAGTATGAACTGTATTTCATTAGCGGTAAAAAGTGAA
>JAQMCW010000036.1:5721656-5729156 GCA_030068335.1 Chrysichthys cranchii | reverse complement strand
ATGTGGTTAACGTGGCCACACAGAAACGGATTATAAAGAAAAAGACAAGAGTGTGCCGCCATGACAGAGAGCCTTCCTTCAACGAGACTTTCCGCTTCAGTCTCAACCCGGCTGGTCACTCCATTCAGGTGAGAAAGACATAAAAATACCCACATAATATAAATTTTGTCTTTAGTGATTCTGTCACTTCAGAAACAGTGACTGCGTAAACAAATAAATCCAAATGAAGGGCATGTATTAAGTATGCTGAAACCTGTTTCTGGCATGTTTAATATAAAAAATAATGAGGAACTGTCTAAAAAAACTGTCTTATGACATTAATAAGGTCATTAATAGGACTCACAATGCCTGTAAAAAGGTCTATACATGCACATTATGTGGCTGAAATCATGTGGAAACCTAGTCAAGTTCACCCATCTATTTGAAAATCCCATCCCTCCTTTGCTGTTATACAGTAATTAATAAAAATAACTTCCGCTTTTCTAGGAAGAGCCGCCAAATTCAAACATGCCATCGCTATCAAGAGTAATTAGCACATTGATTAGCACTCTTTATTAGGGATCCTAGTAAATCAGAACATCATTATGAAGTTTGACCTGCGAGCCACATTCCTAATGTTCCAACATGTTCTGTCGTCTCTTGTCTGTCTTCCTACAAACAGCTGTTTCTGGTGTCCAATGGAGGGAAGTTTGTGAAGAAGACACTAATTGGTGAAGCTTACATCTGGTTAGACAAAGTGGATATGCGGAAGCGAGCAGTGAGCTGGCACAAATTAGTGGCCAGTTCTCCTCATACACAGCCCTGATGTGTACCAACTAGTGTAGAAATAAGTGACCATGATGGGAAAAAATGAAGATAACGACATTCAGTAATAACTGTGTCATGATCAAACATTCGTGACAAGTTCACAGTAAATGTTATTGAAATTCAGACCCTTACTCAATGGGTCTAAAAGCTTTCTTAGCTGTTGCAATTAATGTACAGAGTGTTTATATGTAAGTGAATTAAATCGAATTGAGCATATATCAAGAAATCAGTAGCAACATTTCTGAATTTTTCAGAATGAAAATATAACCATCTCCTTCCCCCTCAGTCCACTGTATAGTTTATATGATTCAATTTATCATATCAGATTATGTTATGTACATATACAAAGAAAATAAAATTTAAAAAATAGTTTAGAATTTTTATTTGAGTAATACAGTATGAACCTTCAACAGAGCTCCATTAAGCACACATGCTCAGTGATGCTTAGTCTTTACTGTCTTATTAAGTGTCTTGTCGATGTTTTGGAAACCATTTCATCTTTTTTTTCACCTGAAGATTTTTATGCAGTTTTTCATTTCGTCTGTGAAAAAAAACGTGGTGTCCGAAGTTGTACCACTTGGATGTCATTCCTTCAAGAGGCTGCAGTGGTGGTTAAAGAAGCACTGCTAGCTTTATTTCATATTCTGAACACATCCTGCAGACCATGAACTATGTTCCTGGACGAGCCTTGAAGGTGCTCTGAAAAGTCATAGTAACAACTACCTTGAATCAAACACAAAGAATGATTGTATGTGTCTGTATTTATTTGGAAGCATCTCGAGATAATTGTCATGTAACTGTTCGGATGTTAACGGTGATTCCTGTTTTGTGAAAAGGTTCTGTGTTCAAATAAATATGCAATGAAAAAAAGGACAAAAAAAAATGAAAGATGCAGATTTCTGAATTGGAACAGCTGAAATCTGGTCACTGTTTGTATTTTTTAGTTGGGTTTTTTTTTTTTTGTTTGTTTGTTTGTTTGTTTGTTTCCAAACGGTGCAAGGTGTCTGTATAAGTGAGTGTCACTGTGGTGCAGTTTCAAGCTGTTATATTTTTTGTTGGCTTTTGGAATGAATAATTGTTGCTGCTCATCTCAGTTTTAGTAGCAGAGAATCAAGCATACTGACTGCCTGGGGATGTGTAAAAGTGGATTCGCTTCTGCTCAAATGCCAGACAGTGACCACAGGTTTAGTTCCAAAACTGAAGCTGGAGTTATCAATACATGAACCCACAGAGCTCCTCAAAACAACAGCGATCAGTGTTTCCATATCAATGTCTGGATTTCTTTTGTACATGGGGAAAAGAAATGGATCCTTAATGGTCGTATTCAGTACATGTCGTAAAAAAATAGTGTACAGATACGACTGGCGCTGGAATGAAGAAATGTTTGTGTGGTGACTGGGTTGCTGTCACAGTGAAATGAACTATGTGCCAACCTAATGTCCTAACCAAATCCACTGCTTCAGTTTGGGTATTTCTATGCAACATGAATTATGCCTGGATGCATTTCTTCAGAGTTTGAATACATATATATAAATCTTTTAAACATAAATTAACTTTTAATTTTACTTCTAATGAAGATATATATATATATATATGTATATATAGTGTGTGTGTGTGTGTGTATAAACTGTTTTGACACAGTACATTTTGAGAATATGCACTTTAGTT
Organism: Chrysichthys cranchii; assembly: GCA_030068335.1. Taxonomy (NCBI): domain Eukaryota; kingdom Metazoa; phylum Chordata; class Actinopteri; order Siluriformes; family Claroteidae; genus Chrysichthys; species Chrysichthys cranchii. The sequence goes on along the minus strand of JAQMCW010000036.1, from coordinate 5,726,681 downwards.
AAGTTTCTGTTCCAATATGTGTTGGACTTTTCATTCTGACTATGTGAAAGTTATTCCTACATGGAATACAGTGACCGTGAATTGTCCTGAGCGGGAGGGGGGGGAAAGGCACTGCTTAATGTTAAATCTAAAAAACGAAAAGAAATAGGCATTTCAGCCTTGATGGTGCTCTAGAAACCATGAGAGTCCACTTTTAACGACCAATTAAATCCCATTGAATCAAACAGATATCATCGTTTTTACATCTATAGCATTCCGCCGTGAATAGTGCTGTGTATCTGGATATCAATCAAAAGCTGTGTCCCCTTTAAATAATGACTGAAATATGGCTGTTGTCTCCTCTCTGTTGTGTCAGTGTAATGTCTGCCTGGTTTGTTATGCTGTATTCCTGGGAACTAACATGATGAGTCTGATGTATTCATTTGCAGTAAATGGTGTGAATGTGATCCGATTATTTTTGATTATGTAAATACATAAAATATTTTCTATAAGAAGAAGTTTGAATATTTCTTTGGTTTGACACTGAGCATGTACGTGTGAACTCAAGGTCAACATCCTGTCTGTACATATGTATTTGTCTAAATATGTGAGCAAGTGATCCATGTGATTATCTGGATGATGTCAATCAGCCCGCATCAACGTCTCTAATAAAATCTGTGAAGATCTCACACAGTGAAGATAATGAGGTGAAAAAAGTACACACAATCATCAATGAATTTCTATGGTTTTACATGGATGTTGCATGTTCTGCTAGATGTCTGTTGATATTTTTGCCTACAGATTCTGTTTAAAAAAAAAAAGGAAAAATTAGTACCTTTATCTGAAAAAAAAAAAAGTATGCTGACTGTAAAATGCTTGTAAAATCAGTCTTGGTTTTTTTTTCCACTTGTAAAAATGAGAAATTTAATGTCATGGTTTTATGGTTGTCCATAGGATGTCATGAAATTATGCAAATTGTGCTGTAGAAAAAAAAGAAAAGAAAAGAAAATATATGAATAAAATGTTCCCTAATTCTAATAAATATTAGAGATTCGAATTGTAAACGCCTTGTTTGTGTGCAGGAATTCATGCAGGTTCATTTAATATTGTGCAACATTTAGATTTGAACATCACTGGGAAAAGGCTCTAACATTTTAAGAAAACAAGAAGACGAGTTCCAGTCTTTTTTTATTTATTTTTTAATGAAGGTTGACATATCTCTATAGCCTTGCATTAGCCTGAAATATTCCAATATAGAGAATGTCCTGATGTACTATAGTAGCTAATATAAGCTAACGTAGCATGCACCATTTTATACTCTTTATGCTGAATCATTTAATTTGCTGGACCTAAAACAGAAACTAGCTGTCGAAATGTAAAGTCTCCTTTTGCGTTCATGAGTAGTGTCAATGGGTCTCATTCATAAAGCTGGATACAAACAGATTTATTGATAAATAATTTGTAGGATATACAGTATAAACAGAGGACATGCTGGAATAACCATGGTTGTACACTGTATTTAAATAAAAATCAGTTAATCAGATCAAGGTATTATGGGTAAACGGATGTTAAAGATCATATTATGCCCAACGTTAGAAATTAGTTTGCCATTTAGAACCCTATATACTTTTAACATTGTGAAACACTTCCAACAAATCCTTTTTTTTAATTTTTTTATCTGTTTCTTTAGAAACACAAGTCAGTCTGCATTGCAGCTTTAATGACACTGGTATATGCTAGAAATCCAAAGTACAGTTGACAATTTCCAAACTTTAGGCCAAAACTCTAGAAAACAATTGTTTTAACTGTAATGAATCAATTCAACCAATGGTGTTACTGGGAATGGATTTTGCAGCATTGCCCATTATACGGGGGGTATGTAGTAAAATGAGTGCCAATGTCAAATAACCTGTTTTGTGCAGTAGTTTGCACTATTTTAATGACCTTCATGAGGGTCAGTAGGGTTATTATATTTAAGATTCCATATTTAACCACTCTAATCCTCAAATGAATCTAATTTATTGCTTAAGAGCTGGGAGGAAACAGGATTAACCAATCAGAATGAATCATTTTTTAGCATTTCTCTTTGAAAACCAATTCACCACAATCTGAGCAAAGGGATTATTCATTCATTATTTCTGCATTTAGAGTTCCCCTGTTCATGATCTCATTCGAAGTTTTAAAACGCTACTACTTTTTGCTTCTGCGTTTCTAACATGAAAATATAAAAGAGGTCTATAGCTAGGCTATGTAGATGGCTTCAGAGCAATTACCAACACCTAAACTATTTTCAGTACATAAATACATAAATCACGTTGAAGCTTGTCGGATTGAATTGAGCTTCAAAATTCACCTACACTACATCACTTTCACTTGGTTCTCAGGCTGACAATGTCTCAAAATATTTTGGAATAGCAACTGAAAAATGGTTTGCATGTAACCTGCTTTTGTAGCAATTCCCAGAATTCCACGCCACAAACAAAACACCCAGACTGAACTCCATTTCCCAGCAGCACACCAGACAGCAAATGCCACCACACGATCAATCACATGACCTGCTTCCCAGTTCTCTTCTGCACAAAATATTAGCATATTGGTGTTTTGAACCTGTTTCTTCTGCTCTGATTTTATATTTGTTTGTGCATATTTTCTCTGCTCAGATGTGAAGGGTTTTTTATTGCCCTTCACCGTGATCTTCTGACATCAGTTATGCTATTTACCTAATTTAGTTGTGTAAATTGCACTTCCTATTTTATTCACACTGCAAGCGAGCCCTCGGTGAATCATACTATTGGGTGCTTTTTATGCATTTCTACATTAAAAATCTGCTTATACCATGTATAGCAGGAAACAGCCCTGGTTAGCCAGCTACCTTTTTCTCTCTCCACAGGAGGCCCAAAAGTGCAAAATTGCATCATCTACTGTTGGACATAGGAAATGAATGTATTTAATTCAGCCTGATGAAACAGGGATACACCCTATCCCCACTAGTGATAAAAGTGTATTACCAGAGAGGGTAAGAGAGATAGAATTGTGAACAACAACAACAACAACAACAACAACAACAATAATAATAATAATAATAATAATAATAATAATAATAATAATAATACTCACCCTGCTGATGTGCCATGGTGCCTTTATATGCTCCTTGTGCCTCAAGGAAGGTTAGTGATTAGTGTTCGACAGTGCTACTGCATAAGGCAACCTAATCCCTGGGACATGTGTGTGCCATCAGTCCACAACAGCTGTGGTGCTGTAATGCAGTGATTTCTCTGCCAGTGGGAAATGGCGTTGACTGCTACAGCCTACTGAGGAGTCCGATGGTGCTGGCCATCAAACTGCAGCTGCAACCACCTACTAACACATTGTTGTAGACCAAGTATTCTCTAATGCCTGTAGCTTTATAAATATTCTCTAATGCCTGAAGCTTTATAAATATTCTCTAATGCCTGTAGCTTTATAAATATTCTCTAATGCCTGTAGCTTTTTTCAAGATAATGTGCAATCCAACTTTGCAAAAAATTATTCAGAAATGGGTGGCACAGTGGTTAGGACTGTCGCCTCACAGCAAGAAGGTCCTGGGTTCGAACCCTGTGTCAGTCTGGGCGCCTTTCTGTTTGAGTTTGCATGTTCTCCCCATGTCCATGTGGGTTTCCTCTGGGTACTCCCGTTTCCTCCCAGTCCTACCCTAAATTGCCCATAGGTGTGAATGTGAGTGCAAATGGTTGTATGCCTCTGTGTGTTGGCCCTGCAGTGGCCTGGTGACCTGCCCGGGGTTGCCTTGCCACCCTGAATAGGATAAAGCAGCAATGAAATGGATAGATGGATGGGTTTGAGGAACATAACAAAGAGTGTGTAGTGATGAGTATGAGTCAGTATGAGTGAGCATCTATGGGATGTGCCAAGCAAGTCTGGTCTATGGAGACCAGACCTCTTCTTGACTAACAGGACTTAAAGGATCTGCTGCTAACATCCTTATGCCAGATACCACAGCACACCTTCAGAGGTCTTGTGGAGAACTCGATGGTTCAGAACTGTTTTGTTGGCAAAAGGGCGACCTAACACTATTAGGCAGGTGCTTTTAATGTTATGGCTGACCTATATATCTACATCCCCTCAGTAAAGTTAAACCATGTTTTTAAGTAAATGTTATTATTTACCCTACAATGGATTGTGACAGATCCCTTTCAGCATGTATTCCCACCTCACCACCAATGTTCCCAGGATAGCTTCTGAATCCATTGTGATTCTCACCATATGAATTAAAGGTGCAAGTGCATGAATTAATATTATTGTTTACTCTGGTTAACTTGATATGTTTACAGTATACTTTTACTGCCTTATTTATCATAATAGCTTTTTAATAGGTTATGTTCTTGTTATTAGTAGGATGGTCCCAATCCGTGAGGGTTTGTGCAGTATTTGCATTGTATAAGCTTTGAGTCTAGTGTGTTTTGTTGCAGTTTTTTTTTTCCTCTGGAAGATTCACACTGCATATTTTACAATAATAACGATAATCAACCATCTGCTTTAGCCATGCCTCTTTGGCAGGAAGATTATTATGTAAAGGACATGGAATGGGATTGAATAGTTGGTACTTTGGGGAAATTGGAAAAAATGTCAACAGTTCTTTGCTTGTTTTAAACTAGATTATATTTAATAATTTACTTGTGTGGACAGGCCATACACAGTCAAATTTACAGAGTTGATTTAACCAATAGCGTTAAATATTTAATGCTATTTAAAACTGTAAAAATATGGCTTAACATGAAAGCAATCAATATAAGAGAGGTGGTGTTGGATATGAGAGAACTGAGAAATGTTAGAGTCCGACAGTCATGCACACACTGACGTTAAGCAGCGTTTGTTTTTAACTATGTAGAGGGCTATGTTAATTATAGGTAGAAGATGCTATATTACTGAAGTAGTTATTTTCCCTCAGATATCTATCTACTTTTTTGCATATTTTTACATTAATTTAATATTTATAGAAATATTACATTGATTTTATATTCATATTGCGTCACAGAAATAAGGCTATAT